>JADKLZ010067421.1:0-18311 GCA_021533235.1 Biomphalaria straminea | reverse complement strand
TTAGGCTGTATCAAATATGTAATAGTCTCAGTTTAACATAGTGTTAGGCTGTATCAAATATGTATTAGTCTCAGTTTAACATAGTGTTAGGCTGTATCAAATATGTATTAGTCTCAGTTTAACCATGGCTGTTGTATAAATCTAGAATTCTAATTTGTCAAATGAGTCAAAAGTACAAAAACCAACCTCAGTAAACAATCTAAATTTAATGATTTGATTGCTAATTGCATTTTTTAAGAATTAGACACACAAACTAATAGCTGCACCTATTTATATCCAATTTTTTTAAATTGTTTTTTTTTTTTACAGCAATTCAGAAAGAAAGTTGCTTATGTTTTTCCATTTTTTGCACTCTTTATAATTGGTTTCATTCCTGAGCTATCTATTCACTGGGGTCTTAAAGTTGCTGCATCTATTCCATGCTTACTTATTGCTAATATTATTTTTCGGTAAGTTTTTTTGGACATCAATTGTAATTTTAAAAAAAAAAAGACATTTTATAACTGTTAAGGAATAAGTAATTAACATTTTATGAATGTCAAATTTGAGGGTCACTTAAGTCACCCTTTTTTTTTTAGTTCTCATGTTCCACCTACTTGGTAAAATGGACTTAACTTTTTGTATGAAGGGCCAACCTTTAAATTTTCATTCTCTAATATGAAATCTGCAACTTTTACTTCAAATAAATCATGTACACGAATCTGATAGATTTAACAAAGTTTATTATATAATCAAACAAATGTGCTTTTTATCATAATCTAATATTATTTAGACTAAAGAGTTTGTTATTTTAATGTCTATTGCACATTGTAACATAAAATGATTCTGCTACATTGAGAAAGACTAATGTGTCATGTCCATTCTGATATGATATGTTTTATTTCTCCGACTGTCTTACGTCATGACAATTAATTGTTTCAGGTCTTTCTTTGATGACACAACAGCTCATATGCTGCCTATTGCTTTGTATCTAGCTACCAAATTCTGGATGTATTTCACTTGGTTCTTTTATTTATTACCTTGTATCCTTTACCACAAGTCAATATTTTACCTCAAGACATATCAAACATCACTACAAAGCAATCTACATTGCATCATAAGATAATTTACTTTACAAACAGCAAGTCACTCTACTAGATAATTTACATTTTACCATAAATCAGACCAATTCATTTGAGCACATTGTTAAAAATTGTACTTTGTCCAATGGGTCAACAGTTTTATAATTCTAACTACTTGAGTAAATAGGAATGATACTAGCCCATTGACTGATACTTTCAGTTTTAAAAAATTGTGTTAATATACATATAACTAAATTTACATAATACAAAGAAAAAGCTCTTTAATAATTACATACTTTTAATAATTATGAACAAAAATAAGCTTAAAAAATACTTAATTTCCAGGGCTTGTTCTTGTTTGCTGTAGTATTGGTACTTTCATTTAAAAAAAAAAAATTTAAAAAATAAAATAAAATAAACATTTTCACGAAGAAAAGATTCCTCATGTTTCTCATTTCATTCGAAACAAGATACAATGAGCTCTTCTTGTAAGAAGGTTAAACCCATTGCCAGTAAGTTTCAGTCACAATGTAGGCTTCCATAAACACAGCATGTTTTAGCAGTAACACTGAATAGGTTTACTGATCTCCACATATTATAATACTAGACAGATATTGCCCGCGGGTCTTAATTTGCGTATTGCTGATGTAGTCAGTGATATTGTGCATTGGAAACAATTAAAGAAAATAATAATGTTTAAAGTAAAGCCACGTTAAAAAAGAAATCATGAATGGAGCGATAAATAGAAACTTGACCTTAATTTACGCGATATTAGGTAATAGTTGCATTCATGTAAAAAAATGCTTTAGAAAACAAAATTCAATGTTAATTTGATTAAAATATGAAATGAATGGACTATAATTAGTATGTTTATGTGTTAAAGCTTAAAACTATCTTTGCGAAGAGAAGTTCTATCATCTTGGAGTTGCTATACAGTTTTAGACCTAGACCTACATTGACCTAGATCTAGGAATAGAGAGATGTGTAATATTTCGGTAATGTCTAATGAAAGTATGTTCAACAGGATATTTATATTCACATATACAAAGAACGAATTTATGTAAAAATCCTTTTGAAACACAAATTCGAACCTTAATTTTGTTAAATAATAAAATCATTAGACTATATTTTGTATTTTCATGCGTCAAAGTAAAAATCAATAAGTGCAAAGTGTATTTCTAGATCTAAATCCTTTCGATCTTTTCTCATGTCGACATTCTAAACAAAGCCTAGATCTATAGCTGTAATGGAGTTATTTTTTTTTAGGGTCTTAAGTTTGTTTTAGGGCTACAATACATACATTTAGGTCTAAGTTAGTACCCAAGGAACATTTCTGCCAAGTTTTATCAGGATCGGTGTAACCGTTTTGATTGCTATACGGGGACATACATACATACATACATACACCTTTATTTTCCTTTTATATAATAGATATACAATTTGTGTCAGCTATTTTTTGATAACTTAAAAATTCAGATGTACAAGGGAGTATTTGGTTTCATGCAGCTTTTGCCATTGTTTCTCTGCTTCTCACATACAATTTTTATAAAGCCTGGCGCACTGATCCAGGATACCTAAAAAGCAACAGAGAAGATAAAATCAAGGTATAGTCTATTGATTTGTAACATTATATTATGGGATCATTATTCTATTAATTTCATCACTTTTTTTTTTTTGTAGTTGATAAAGTTAAGTAGGTATTTATATACACTATTAGTGGATGATGTGTTTAATAAAATTAGATGTTTTAATGTTCCCTGAAATCTTTTATTATGTTTATGAGCGTTTAAAATATAATTCTTTATATTTGAATTTTAGAGTTTTCTTCAAATCACACTAAAATCATCATGTTTGTATCCATCATCAGACTATTCTTGAGCTTGCAGAATTCCAAGTACTGAGGTTAGATCAGTTTTGTAGTACATGTCTGATCAGGAAGCCTTTGAGGTCAAAGCATTGCTCTGTGTGCAATAAATGTGTTGCCAAGTTTGACCATCACTGTCCTTGGGTGGACAACTGTGTGGGTAAGTTCTGTATGAAATAGCCTCAGTTAAGTGTAAGGCTTCAAAGTTGCTATGTGTTTGCAATTGTTTATATTCTTCCTGGTCACTTTAAAGTTTATAACTAAAAATAGAAAATTATAAAACCTTCTATTTTCATAAGCACTTCCCTGGTACAGTGGTTAGTATGTTGGTTTTAGGTGCCTTAACTCTTTGACTCCGGAATTAATCCGGAATTGTCTTGCACTTTTGGACGGAATTAATTTTTCCGCCATTTCGGAGTGCGCTACTCTGCTTCGATATAACTTGTATAACTTTTTTATTTATTATTGGAAAATAATAAATTTGATATACAATTAAAGAGAAATGGATGTTCTTTCTTTTTTATAAGATTTCTAGTATGCAAATTATGTTGTTGTTGTAATTTTGGGGTTTGAATATAAAATTAAAAAATGAAAAACTTACCAACTGACATTAAAAATATCCATCCAAGTTCATGTTTTAAGAAATCTATTGTCCCAATTGAATCAAAAGAAATTTTTCCCTCATTTTTATCCATTTATATACATAAAACCACAGAAGAAACAGCAATAGACACAAAAAATAATAAACTGGAGCTAATAATCCAATGTCACTACTTCAACGAAAAAGTCCAGCTCATTAGACTAAGTCCAGGTTGATACCCACATTTTTTGGTGGAAAAAATCTGAACTAGTTCTGTTTTAGTGCCTTGATCTAGAGTAGACCTCTATCTGATTAGATTTAGATCTAGATAATGTAGAGACATCTAAATTAGTTCTAAATCTATATCGAACTTTAGCTGGGGATGGGGCTGCTTCATCAGCTAAACTTCATCATTACTAGACCTAGCCCTAGGTCTATAAATTTTATAAATTAATTTACTAGATCTAGATCGATACCATTAAATTTAGAAAAAAATATTACCATCAGATAAAACAAAATCACTGTCATGTGAATTATTTTACTCTTTCATCAAAGAAATATTTAGATCTACTAAGTTTAGATGGCCCTGGATGAGGTCCATGTCAAATAAAACACGCTCAAAGGAAAAAATAAATGTAATCACTTTAAAATCTTCGTACAAAAGGAAATTCCGGATGTTTAGCAAAGGGAAACTATTCTAGATAATAAATTAAGCAATAAAAAACATGAATCGGAGGAATAGAAACGAAAAACTCAGTTTTAAATAACCGACGATCTGTCCGTCCTTTTTCCCCCTTTTTAAAATCAACGTTCTGAGCGTTGTTGCGGAGTCAAAGAGTTAAATAGATTTGTTCCAACTTTGATATATTTTTTTTTTAAATACATTTAAAAAGTAAACTTTAATATATATTTTTTTTAAATGCATTTAAAAGCAATCACAGTAATATGCACTCAGATGCACCATTCTTTCTCCCTTCACAACCTTCCCAACCCATCCAGACAAGAGATCTTAATATAAGCTTTGGGTTTTGTTTTTTTGTTTATCTCTATAAAATCTATGAAAAAATTGTAAACTAGGTAAAAGGCCATATTTTTAAATGCTGTTTTCAACTATTGACTGTTTGTAAAAGCACTAAAAATGATCTTAAAAGTCATTAATACCAGATGCTACATAAAGATTGATGACCAAAAATGGACAGAAGATGACATTTAAATAATTAGGTTTAAATGTCGATGCTACAGAGTTGCTAAGAATGTATAATTTACCAAAAGACAACAATCAAGTCTGTCATGTCCTAAACTTTATAAGGCGAATTGAAGAAGTTCCTCAATACTGTGAAGTAATGTAGGCACAGTAGGATGGCTTAAACACATTTAATACTTAATTCATTTGCTAAAATTATCATTAAGGGTACATAGGAGCAAAGAATGAATTTAATACACATGGAGATTGCTTCTGATCTGAAGAAGTAAATTGGTTGTGCACACCACCCATAGCATCCCAATGTAAACAAGAAAATATTTTTTAAAATACTTTTTTAATAATAAAGCTTACATTAAGCATACTTGTTTGATCATGATTTGTATTCACCCTTGCAATGAGACAAGAAGAAATCTTCTATTTAAAAAGTAATTACATTGTTTAATAGTTTTAGACTAACAATAAAAAAGCATTTATAAAAATAATTTTTAAAAAGGGAGAATGACCTGAATTTGAACTCTTGGCTCAAGCCTTCTCATGCCAACACAGTAACCACTCTGCTAGTAGAGAGCTTAGGAACATGGAAGATTGTAAAGTTATCTATTGTTTCTCTATAGTCTCATCCTATTTGTTCACTAAAACTGAGACAAAGACCTATAAAGGGGACTAATTCAGTCAATTACAATTTCTTTCTCTTGTTCAAGATAAAAAACAAAATACTTTATTACCAATAGTTTATTGACTAATTGGTTCATTTTTTGATTGATTCTTGTGTTGTCAAGTAATAAAGAATTGTGCCAAATTTGAGCTTGATCCGAGATTGGGTGTGCACAAACTTTTTACCAGGCAGAGTGAGTTGATATACAATGTTTAAAGATGATGAGGTGGAATCATTTTTTAAAAATTAAATCCTTATGAATGTGCAGTCTGAGGAAAAAGAAAAGGAAATAATAACATAATCTAGATATCACATTTGAGCTAGTCTTAGTCTTAGTGTTCATTTGTACTAGAAATGTCTAAACCTTCCAGTCATGTAAATAAAATATTTTTATTTCTTAATCATTTATTTTCAGGAGCCAATAATCATCGCTATTTTATAGGCTACCTGTTCTTTCTTATGATAATGCTTGTATTTGCTCTTTATGGTACCCTGAAATGTAAGTGGTTTTCACATTTTTTTTTACTCTAATGAAACAAAATTTTTACAGTCAAACCTTGTTCTATCCTGTTATGACTAGTTTCATATCTCTAGGATAATATATTTGTATAATGTTGAACCTCATTTTGTGAAGTTTTGGCTAGTTTTCAGGCTTAACCCAGTAGCTCCTATATCCAGTTAGGAGAAACCCTTTACAGGCCCTAAACAAAGAGGGATAACCCCAAATTAAAAAAATACTAAAAAATAAATATTTTGAAAAATAATCAAAGATCTAATACTAATACACCAACAACTTTAACAAATAAAATGATAATCTAGTTTTAAAAAAATATACTTTTAATACCTTTAGAATAAAAAAAAAACTTAAAAAATACTAATTTTCCCACATGGGGGCTTATACACTGGGACTATGGCTATTCCTTTGAAAATTATTTAAGCAATATAATTCTTTCCCAATTTTACTAAAAAATAGAATTAATAATCTCCACAGTGATTTGTAATCATGCAACAAGACTCAAAGAAATCTTCTATTTTAAAAGTTTAAAACAAGTATAGTTAAAAGGGGATTTCAGAAACGTTCTACAACGGTTTAGGACAAAAACATTTCTGACTGCAGAAGGAGAAAATGGGCTAATAACTAAAGACCTGGCTTTTGTTGGAACGGACAATAGCGTTATCCCTCGAAACTAAGATCCATTCCAGGGAAAGTGTTTAATCGCTTTCTGTTAAACCGAATGAAAGATGCTGTAGACCCACATCTCTGTGACCAACAAGCCAGCTTTCGAAAGGAGAGATCATGCACAGATCAGATAGCAACACTGCGCATAATTTTGGAACAGTCAATGGAATGGAACTCCCCTCTCTACGTCAGTTTTATAGACTATGAAAAGGCATTTGACAGTGTGGACAGACAGACCCTCTGGAGACTTTTAAGACACTATGGAGTGCCTGAAAAAATTAATAACATCATCAAGAAGTCATATGAAGGGATGACTTGCAGAGTAGTGCATGGCAGACAACTGACAAAGGCATTTGAAATAGGAGTGAGACAAGGCTGTTTACTCTCTCCCTTCTTATTTCTACTAGCCATAGATTGGGTCATGAAGACAACAACAGACCAGAAGCGAAACGGTATACAGTGGACACTGTGGAAACAGTTAGATGATCTCGACTTTGCAGATGACTTAACTCTTCTTTCTCACACACAGCAGCAGATGCAGGAAAAGATAAATATTGTTGCAGACAATTCCGCTAGAATGGGTCTTACCATAAACAGAGGAAAGAGCAAGGTGTTCAAAATAAAGGCATCCAACAATACACCCATTATAGTCCAAGGTGAGGTGCTGGAAGAGGTGAAAAGACATCTGAAATAATTCGATTGTGGCACCATCTACACTGAGGGATCCAAAATGGATGGAAAGGTCGCGTGTGCCTGCTCCTTTCGGAGCAAAACAATCTCCCGTAGACTCCCTGATGGATGCTCCATCTTTACGGCCAAATTGCATGCACTGTCGCTTGCACTTATGGCCTTTAAAGCATCAGAAAGGAGAAAATTTATAATCTGCTCCGACTCCAAATCTGCATTGCAAGCTTTGGGGCGGATGAAGTCTGACATTCCATTGGTACATAAGTGCCTAAAGCTGTTGGACCAAATAACAGCCAGCCATAGGGATGTCACCTTCATCTGGGTCCCCTCCCATGTAGGCATAGAGGGAAACGAAGCCGCAGACAGAGAAGCAAAGAGAGCCCTAAATCAAACAGTGTCAGGAACCCAAATTCCCTACTCGGACCTGAGACAAAGTATTGCCACTGCCACCTATCAAGAGTGGCAGTACCGATGGGAGGCTGAGAATCACAACAAACTCAGGCAGATCGTGGCGGATGTCCGGTGGCGGCCCATATCTAAGGGTCTGACAAGGCGGGGTAGCACGACCATGTCTAGACTTAGGATTGGCCACACCTACATCACACACTCTTTCGTGCTGAAGAGAGAGGAGCCCCCACTTGGTGAGTATTGTGATTCTCGCCTCTCAGTGGAACATATCCTCATTAACTGCCCCAGATACCAGGATGTCAGGGATAAGTTTTTTATAGCCACTGACTTACAAATACTGTTCAATACTGTCGACCCTGGGAAGATACTGGGCTTTGTCCGGGAGGTGGGGTTGTCTGCGAGGATCTGATTTGTGAGTCTGTAGACACTAGATTTTTATCAAATATTTAAATTTTTACCTGTACTATTTTAACTGTAAATAGACCCTGATATTAATGAGTTAATTGTATGGACTTTGACCTTTTTATAGAGGGAGAGTAGTCCTTAACCCTTTCAGCACTAAGCAGTTGTCAGAAGCTATCTACCCCATCCCTAAGAGAGGGGATATAACTCCGTATCAGTTATTTTAAAAAATCAATTTTTTGACTAAATTCACAGAAAAAAAACTAATACAACCTAACTAAAACCTTCTTTTTATAATTGAAGTCATAAATAGGCCTACAGAGCTCAAAAACATTAAAATATCATGTCATTTTTAGTTGCCTTCCAATCTCCCGTTTGACTAGACCTAGTATATTCAATACTGGATCTAGCATCGATTTTACCTTCATTTTCACTACTATCGGTCTCAAATGGCTCTAAATCACTTACCCCAATCATTCTATCCTTATTCTACAGCTCAAACATTAATATTCCCATTAAAATCTTATTCTATTGAAGCCTAAACTTAAGCCTAAAATGTTCGATTTTGTAGGCTAGCAAAGAAAAAAACGTAATTTTCAAAAAATCATAAAAATCCATTGAAACATGCTGCAGATACAAAATAAGCACCTAAAAATAGCATCACTATCGCTCTTCTAGGTCAGAGTTAGTAAAGGTATAAATAGTTATTTAAAAACTAGCATTGTGTGCGTAAACGAAACAACCCAAAATCGGCGATTGCCGGCGACTCGCGGCGACTCTAGTTGTCTACCGGTAGAGGCGACTCTAATTGCCAAATGGTTAAGGGACTGCAGGCACGACATGGCCTACACTGTGCCGATGTGCCTAAGAACTAAACTAAACTGAAATAATTCCAGTACCCAAAAAGAAGATTATTGCTTCCAACAACGATCTACGTCCCTTAGCACTTACATCAATTCCAATGAAATGCCTGGAGAAAATGATTTTAAAAATCTCAAAGAAGTCGAAACACGCCTCGATCCACACCAGTTCGCTTACAAACCGTCAAGAAGTACAGAAGATGCAATACTATTTATGCTGAATTGTCTATACCATCATCTTGATACCCAGAGACACTAAGCCAGAGTATTATTCGTAGATTTTTCATCTGCATTCAACACCATCCAACCACATCGCATGATACAAAAACTATCTGAACTGAATGTTAGCAAAAACATACAAGCTTGGATTTTAAACTTTCTCATCAAGCGCCCACAATATGTAAAAGTAAACGGGCATGTGTCAGGCACGAGAGAACTTAGCACTGGAGCGCCGCAGGGGTGCGTCCTGTCACCAGTATTGTATACCATTTACACAAATGACATTCAGAGCTTATCAGCTGACACTCCCATCATAAAATTCGCTGACGAAACAGCAATCATTGGCCTTATTGCAGGTGACGAAAATATGTACCATTCAACAATTAACACCTTTTACCAATGGTGTATGAATAACTTTCTAATTTTAAATGTTCAGAAAACTAAAGAAATGATTATTGATTTTAGGAGAAACAAAGACCATATTGCAGAAATTCAGATAGACAACCAAAACATAGAGCAAGTACAAAAATATAAATATCTAGGCACAACTATCAACAACAAACTGAAATGGAGTGAACACTTTCAAAATCTATACACGAAATTAACCAGCGACTCTTCTATCTCAGAAAGCTAAGAAAATTTAACATAGACAAAACGATAATCAAACTATTCTACACAGCAACCATCAGCAGTCTTATTAACTTTGCCATCACCTGCTGGTACGGTAATACCTCACTGGCACAAAGACTTAGAATAAATAGACTAATTAAAAAAGCATCGTATATTACTCAATCACAGCTACCATCTCTTGAAGAGCTTTTCCAAGAAAGATGCATTTCCAAATCACTCACAATTCTTAAAGACAACCTGCACCCATTAAACCACTGTTACATAAGATCTGAACGAAGTGGTCGCCTCTTTTCCATTAAGACTAAAACTGAAAGATTTATAAACTCCTTTGTCCCACTTTCGATCAGAGTGTTACGAGATCATCTGTCATCGAGAAGTACATAGAAGTCAAATTCATAAAGCGCTGGTTGTGAATGTGTATGTGTGTTTGTATGTGAATGTTGTTCGAATTTTTCATTAACATTGTTTTTGTACATTAGTTACGCTGAGGTTGTCAATTGTAATCAAACTGAATTTCCATTAGATTGGATCAATAAAATTATCTTATCTTATCTTATCTTAAAAGCTTCACCTATCTAGGCAGCATTATAGATCATCATGGAGGAACAGATGCAGATGTCAAAACCCACATTGGTAAAGCTCAAGCAGCCTTCCATCAGCTGAAGAACACCAGGGGATCTAGGGAATTAAGCACCATCACCAAGATAAGGCTATTTAACACCATTGTTAAGCTGATACTACTTTATGGAGCAGAGACCTGGAGAACCACCGTCACCACCGTAAAAAAAATCCAGGTATTCATCAACACCTGCCTGAGGAAGATTCTTATGATCCGCTGGCCAGACAAGATCTCGAATGAGGAACTGTGGCAAAGAACAAAACAGCAGCCCATCGAAATAGATATCCTTCAGAGGCGCTGGAGATGCACCCTGTGCAAGCCAGCATCCAACATAACAAGGCAAGCCCTAACCTGGAACCCCCAAGGAAAGAGGAATAGAGGACAGCCAAGGAACACATGGCGCCGCGATCTGGAAACAGAAGCCAAGCAGATGGGCAAGACATGGGGACAGTTGGAGAGACTCGCCCAGAACCGAGATGCCTGGAGAAAGCTGGTTGGTGGCCAATGCCCCAGTAGGGACCACAGGAGATGAGATGGCTTTTGTTACTGATAAAAGCACATTGAAAACCTAACTGTTCAATCAAAGTTAAAAAAAAAAAGTAAAGTTCCCCCTTCAGACCTTGCAATCTATAGGGCAGATGATGTAAAGGCCATCTGTTTCAATTCAATTAAGGCAACTTTATTATATCAAGATTGTGTATCATTGTAATAGTTATTGATAACAGAACTTGATAGATGAGCTGTTATAATTACACATTTGTTTAACTAAATAAATCATATGGTGATTGGCATTCCTATTGCCACCATAGTATAGAGGTCACACCTTTCATTCAACCCCCTGACTCCACTGTGATTTAAGTCTAACCCCTCAGCCTCCTGCCACTGTGAAAGTTTGGGTTACTACTTGAATTGCAAATTCTGGGAAGTATTTTTCTAATATAATCATTGATATTCAATTAGGTCAAAAATCTTCTTTTAAATGGTTTGTTGACATGTAAAAAACTCCACCAGGTTTATACTCAGTGTGTTTGGGTTCAATTCAATGAAATAAAAGTAAATTGCAGTGGATTGTACTAGTCTTCTCTAAGCATTTTTTACCCTAATTTATGAGTTTGACAGTTGACTTTATTTAATCTAGAATCTTGAAATAAATGTTCAAACACATTATTTTTTTTGTGTGTAATATTTGACTGACATGTTCACTTGAATTTTGTCCCCAGTTTGGCAGACTGAATGTACCATACACTTCTATGAAGATGGTATCACTGGAGCTGTGTATAAAATATTTAAAGCATCTCCTTGGGTTGCATGGATTGCTGCTAATGTTATTTTTCATCTTGTCTGGGTTTCTACATTGTTTGTGTGCCAGATTTACCAGGTACTACATTTAGTCTTACAATAATATTATTGTTTAAATAATTTTCTTTGACAAATCTGTAATTAGAAGGGAAAAAACAATTTGCAGATATACATCATTTGACTTTGAATTGAATTTAGTTTTGAATTTACACAATTTGTGGCTCAATCTAGATTTGTGTATATGTATATAGGGTGGCCTAAAAGTAGGTTTAGTTATTAAAGTACATTTTCTATAGTTGAAGTTACTTGCTTAGTAATACCAATATAAAACAGTCCTCAGAGTATACATATAACACAAACAGCTTTTTCCTTGCTGATTGTCATTTATTTTATTATGTAATGTTAACTTTTTGCATGATATAATTTCTCGCTATTCTAGTGTTTAATTTTCAAATAAAAAGTTTAGGTGATAATTGTATAAAACGTTTTCCAAAATGTCTATAATTTGAGAGAAATTATTTGTATGTGCTTTCACACATTGGTGTTTTGTAGCACTCTTATTTTATCCTTCATCATTTTGAAAGTGAATTGGGCTGTTATTATAGAGGTCAGTTGCTTGCACAATCAGAGCTTGCAGCCATGAAAGCAGAGAGCATTAGAGTAGCATAAAGTGTGCCACATTGACAGAAGTGGAAGAGTTCTTAGAAAGCTTACATAAAAATTACTTCAAAGAAAACTGCTTTCATCTTTAAAACAAAAGTGTAAATAATAGAGAATGTAATGATGAAATAGTGTTTTGATAAGCAAATAATTCATGAACAAACTTATTTTCTATGAAGATAATGTGGCTGGCAATGACAACCAATGAAAGAATGAATCAAATGAGATATTGGGGGATGCATAAAGCTGCAGAAGCCACTGATGAGAGCAGTGGACAATATCATGGCCACAGCCATGGTAACACACAGAAAATTGTTAGCCCTTTTCAGTAAGTCTTAACTCCATCAAATCAAGTATGCCAAAGTGGTCTTTTTATTTTTTAGTGATTTTAAGTTTAAATATTTTTTTTTTACAGTTTTTATCATACTGTGATCAATATGAATTCATTTCTCACATTACAATCATTTTAAAATAAAATTAGCAAGAGTGTTTTTCACCATTACATTATATTTTATTAATAAGGGAAATGTATTTTGTGTGGCATTGGATGAGCTTTCTAAATATCCATTTTAGTAATCATTCTATAGAAACAGCTAACCTATAGAGAGAATGGTCTGAAAGGGGAATTTTTTAATGATTTAGTCAATCATAATCATGTTTCATTTCATTTTGTATATATTGAAATTATAAAGATACCATTTTTGCAATGAATTCAATTATTGTTGACTATTTCCTTTCAACATTGTAGTCCCCCAGTAATAATTTTGTTCTTACAATGAAATGAATGTTACAATAGTAGTATTATACGTGTATATTGACAAAAGATTTTGAAATAAATACAAATGTCTATGGTAAAGAAATCAGATGTTTGTTGTGAAGAATTGGGTACTAAACCCTAGGAACATCATTGCTGTCATAAAGTATTAGGAAGTAATGAAGAAAGTCTGTTTCAAACTAGCATTAATAGCATAAATTACATGAGACCATCATGATTCATAATGTTAAGACTGAAACAAATAACCAAGTCTGAGATATTGCTTGAAATGATTATGTTCAGAACTGTACTGAAAATATTGTATTACAAGTTCAAATGGGCTTCATTCATGAGATAAATACAGCTAGTATTTGTCTTATACCAAAGGAATTATAATTATTTATTTTTTACTACTTTAACAATGTATAGAGTGCTGATGCAACCTCCATTTTGTTCCCCAGTCGTGGTGTTTGTAAAAACCTTGTGGATTTGATGAACTGGAAGTGCTGTGGATTATTACGACCCTTACAAGTAGATTGGACCACCAAGTTTACCATGGAATCTCTTCCTAAAGGACATGACAGCTACCATTTTATTTAGGAATTTACCAAAATATAGCTTTCAATTACGTCAGTCATTTTTTTTTAAACATTTAATTTAATGTTGTTCTTATTTTGGTATATTTATATATATATATATATATATTAAAAATATATAAATTTTATACTGTTAATTTTTTTTTATTAATTGTTGGCTTGCTTTGACATTGAATAAAAGTGTCAGCTTTTGAAGGGCTGCATTCTTTGAATAATTTACTTTGACTGATAGTTGTTTGGAATGGTGGCATCATATCTCATTGTAGTAGTTATACGAATGACATTGTTTTAATTCTGTACATACTTTAGACTACCTGTAATTATGATTGTAATATCATTTTAATAATATTATTTATTAATTTTCTGTTGACTTTTTGTACATAAATATATATATTTTATTTTTTAATTGTACACTTTGATTGGTGATAAAGAGCATCAGACCTATGTATATAATGTAATAGATAATTAAGAACAACAAATGTATCAGACATAATTTCATAGATCTTGATTTGTTACCTAAAGATTAAATACACCAGAGCTTTACGCTGCTCTATCTTCATCCTGGATCTCTGCTGACTTGCTTTATTAAGATACATCTGCCATATTTATAGCACTCCAATATTTATCTCCCTAAGCAATATAGACTGATGTAATTTTCCCATAAGGTACTCTTATACACAGTAACATCACACCAAGTTTATAGTACAAGTTTCACACAAGATTCACACATATTTTGAAATACAGTATTAACACACCAAGTTAATAGTATTAGTGTTTACAAGATTCACACATGACTTTATTACTATAGTAACATCACACCAATTGTAATGGTATATCTTCACATTGTTTTTCTCTTTGTGTTTACTTTAAAATCTGCATGTTTTATTTTGCTAGACTTCATTGAAGTCAAATTGGTACTTGGCATTGTTTTTCTCTACTAGTTTGATCACTTGGTGTCTTGACCTTATTGCATGGTGTCTCTCAGTTTACTAGTGCTTACAAACATTCAATTTAGTCCTGGCAATGAACACTCATTTGAAAATCCTATACTTAGTAGTTTGTATGAAAAACTGCCAACTAAAAGATGAATATATATCTTGGAAGATGATTGAGCTGTGACTGGCCTTATTCTCTTTTATAATTGTCATACATTGTTTTGATTTGGCACTGCATTTATCTCTCACTAATTGTAATCATTCCATTTAGTTTAGCTTAATTCTATTGTGTTTAACATCCATTGACTGAGGTGTATGCCTGTCTTACAATCAGAACTTTGTTTTATATTGAGTAGTAGAGAAAGTATCTTGCAATCAGAACTTTGTTTTGTATTTAGTAGTAGAGAAAGTATCTTAGTCTAGAATAGAACTAAATAAAAATGGTTTAGTACAGCTCACTACAGTTGCTTATATACTTGTATTAAGTTTGCAAAATATTTTTGAGCAAAGAACGACATGGCTTAAACTGTGACGATGTGTCAAAAGCTCAAAATTCAACTCAAACTCACTTTTGAGCAATTGATATTTCTGTTCTAATGTTTATTTTATTGAGCCATGTTCTCTTATGAATTTCCATAACTTCAATTGTTGTTGACTATTTCCTTTCAACATTTGAGTTCCCCCATAGCTTAGTTATTTGTTCTTAGTGTAGGCCCAAGAAAAGAGATAAGTACAATTTTTTTTTTTTCGAAGTAGTACTTTTATGTTAAACTATTCAATGTGGTCTGTACACATAAACAACTTGTAACCTTAACAAAAAGATCATAGTTTACAGAAATGTGTTTACTGATTGGAATGAAGTGTACTGTCTTGTACTTAGTGTTAGAACAAACATTGTGGATTTTGTTTTTTGCATACCAGAAATGTGTATGCAGACATTGTGTAAAGTTAATGACAAAGTCACTCAAATTTTTAGAGCTTTGAATCATTTGAAAATTAATACTCCTACTGGAATGAAGTCTACTATAGTGTTTAACATTTCTAGTGTGACTTATTCCCAATGTTCTATGTCAAGCTACTAATGTGGGTAAATTAAAAAAGAACAAATATGCTGGTGATTTTTTTTTTTATCTTATTAATTTAATATGGCTGAGTTTAATTTTCACAGTTTAATCTTCAAGATTATCACTTGTTTGTAATCATGCATAAAAATTGTTTGTATTTGTAACATAAAATCAATCAGAGGACACCCTTAGAATTCATTCATACATTTTGGAAAGTCATCAACTTTTTTTTTTCATGTGCAAAAACTTTGATAAATGTTGCCTTTCATAGTGCATGTGTTTGCTTGTGTTGTGACTTGTGGAAAGATGACAACAGTTTAGTTGATATGGTAGGTGTTCAGTGTGTCATACTAATGCTAATATACTAGGGACATCTTTAAAATATTAAAGATGGCAACCTTTTCAATGATGGTAAAAGAATACTATGATGATAACCAAGGCTGTTGACAGCAGTTTGACAAATGTCAGGGACCTGCCATAGAACTATAACGAGTGGTACCTAGCATTATGACAAGTGCAATGTTTAATTCAAAGCAGCTTGTTTCACAGGTGTGTTAAGCATAATAAGTTTTTTTGTTTTCTCATTTATGTTGTTCCAACAAGGTATTTGTTAAGATGATGGTTAGTGAGACTACATTATGTAACTTTTACTTTTCTGCATTAACATTACATTGTAAATAGAATAAGCAGCTCAGTGAGTGGCACCTATAACTTCTTAAAAGTAATTAAAATAGACTTGAGAAACAAACTGTATGAGATTTGTTAGAGGTATTATTGAAATATAACTTTTGTCTAGTAGTTTTAAGTTTGTTTAAAAAAAAGTATGTTTAAATAGTTGATGGCTTGTACTTTAACTGCACAACACTTATGTACCTGTGGCTATAAATTAGTTTGACCCTTTTGATACTACATGCTCTCACTACTGTCAATATAATTGCAGCACTATTTATTTTCCCAACCTTGCACTGAATAGCAATCAAACTTATTCCTTTTTCTTCCTATGTTTTTATATTTTAGTAATGCTTCTAGTATATCATGGTTGTTTAGAGAATAAAACATCACAGGATGAGATAAACAGATTTGGCCATGTCACAGAGATTCTCTGTCCATATATAGTTCCCCTATGTCTATAGGGCAGATGATGTAAAGGTCATCTGTTTATGTGACACAACGACCAACCGCCTTTACTAAGTCAGGTACCCATCAAAGCTGGGTAGACTCAGAGGCACCCTCGGATCTTGAAGTTAAAAATCCCAGCATTCACCAGGATTCAAACCTGGGACCTCCAGTTCAAAAATGCTTTACCGTTCAGCCACTGCACCTGTACTACTATGTTATGCTAGTCAGTATTCACTCATCATTAGTTTGAGAATACTTTCTGTTAATCTAGTAGCTTTCTGGACTCTCCTCATATACCTCTATCAATATCATCAGGAGAGTTCTTAGCTAGAATATATTATGATACAACTGTACTCTCATTTATAGTAGTTAGTGAAGCTGATGGGTTAGGGTTTGAGATAAGACTCAGGATTTCATTTTGGAGTCAGTATAATACAAATGATTCATTACAGCCTTTCATGTCAGATTACATAGAAAGGTGTGACAAATTGTCCTATATTTTTTAAAACTTGTATCATTATGTATTTACAGTGCTGATTAACATGATTTAGTTATAGTTAGTTACAATTATTTCAATTCCAATGCAAAAAAAGTTGATTCATAAATAAAAATTAAAATTTTCATCTTTTTTTTCTTTTCTAATTCTTATTGGTTAAATACAAAGTTTTACTGCCCTTCTCTGTGCATAGGTGAGACTCCCGAAAGTCTATACAATATATTAGTCATTAGTCTTGTATTTGACAGACATGTAGTACATTTAGATCCACCAGCCATCGTAAATCCCCATGAAACAGGGACAAAGAAAGATTAGAGTACTGTTACATAGATCAATATAATAGTACTGTTACATAGATCAATAAAATAGTCTTTGCGAGATTATAAAAACATTTATTCCCCATAGTATACAGTAGAGCTACAGATTTACACAAATTATACTTCAAAAAAAAAAAAACAACTCTTATTTGCCTAAGTCTTCTTTTGAATGCTACAAACTATTCCTTGAATATAAAGTAGCTACAAAATTAAGCACTTGAATTGTAGAAGGTGGACAGAAGAGTTCCATCTATCCAAAGATCCCAACCTGTCCAGGCAATGGCAGCGCTAGCGTTGACTTCGTTGGGAATCAGTTGACACTCGTTATCGTTAGGCTTGTGATTGAAGGCAACACAATGACTGGATTGGGCACAACACACCGCACAAAACACAACGGATCTGCCGAGAGTTGGAAAAGGGCTAGCAAAAACTGGAATACGGAAATTGTTCAAGACTTTGATCCAGTTAGAGCTTGTGCTGATGCCAGTACTGTTTGTGTCACCTATATCTATAACTTGAACAAAAAAATACGTTATAGTATAATAGTTATAATAATTATCTATTCTAATTGAAAGCTTAATTGCATTTCATTGGATGGCTACCTGGTCGCGCGGTATGCTCGTTGGACGAGGAAGTAGATTATCATGAACACCGGTGGAACATTTTACAAACATCTTTACAAAATCTTAACCTCTGATCTCC
>JADKLZ010067420.1:0-18319 GCA_021533235.1 Biomphalaria straminea | reverse complement strand
TTAGGCTGTATCAAATATGTAATAGTCTCAGTTTAACATAGTGTTAGGCTGTATCAAATATGTATTAGTCTCAGTTTAACATAGTGTTAGGCTGTATCAAATATGTATTAGTCTCAGTTTAACCATGGCTGTTGTATAAATCTAGAATTCTAATTTGTCAAATGAGTCAAAAGTACAAAAACCAACCTCAGTAAACAATCTAAATTTAATGATTTGATTGCTAATTGCATTTTTTAAGAATTAGACACACAAACTAATAGCTGCACCTATTTATATCCAATTTTTTTAAATTGTTTTTTTTTTTTTACAGCAATTCAGAAAGAAAGTTGCTTATGTTTTTCCATTTTTTGCACTCTTTATAATTGGTTTCATTCCTGAGCTATCTATTCACTGGGGTCTTAAAGTTGCTGCATCTATTCCATGCTTACTTATTGCTAATATTATTTTTCGGTAAGTTTTTTTGGACATCAATTGTAATTTTAAAAAAAAAAAGACATTTTATAACTGTTAAGGAATAAGTAATTAACATTTTATGAATGTCAAATTTGAGGGTCACTTAAGTCACCCTTTTTTTTTTAGTTCTCATGTTCCACCTACTTGGTAAAATGGACTTAACTTTTTGTATGAAGGGCCAACCTTTAAATTTTCATTCTCTAATATGAAATCTGCAACTTTTACTTCAAATAAATCATGTACACGAATCTGATAGATTTAACAAAGTTTATTATATAATCAAACAAATGTGCTTTTTATCATAATCTAATATTATTTAGACTAAAGAGTTTGTTATTTTAATGTCTATTGCACATTGTAACATAAAATGATTCTGCTACATTGAGAAAGACTAATGTGTCATGTCCATTCTGATATGATATGTTTTATTTCTCCGACTGTCTTACGTCATGACAATTAATTGTTTCAGGTCTTTCTTTGATGACACAACAGCTCATATGCTGCCTATTGCTTTGTATCTAGCTACCAAATTCTGGATGTATTTCACTTGGTTCTTTTATTTATTACCTTGTATCCTTTACCACAAGTCAATATTTTACCTCAAGACATATCAAACATCACTACAAAGCAATCTACATTGCATCATAAGATAATTTACTTTACAAACAGCAAGTCACTCTACTAGATAATTTACATTTTACCATAAATCAGACCAATTCATTTGAGCACATTGTTAAAAATTGTACTTTGTCCAATGGGTCAACAGTTTTATAATTCTAACTACTTGAGTAAATAGGAATGATACTAGCCCATTGACTGATACTTTCAGTTTTAAAAAATTGTGTTAATATACATATAACTAAATTTACATAATACAAAGAAAAAGCTCTTTAATAATTACATACTTTTAATAATTATGAACAAAAATAAGCTTAAAAAATACTTAATTTCCAGGGCTTGTTCTTGTTTGCTGTAGTATTGGTACTTTCATTTAAAAAAAAAAAATTTAAAAAATAAAATAAAATAAACATTTTCACGAAGAAAAGATTCCTCATGTTTCTCATTTCATTCGAAACAAGATACAATGAGCTCTTCTTGTAAGAAGGTTAAACCCATTGCCAGTAAGTTTCAGTCACAATGTAGGCTTCCATAAACACAGCATGTTTTAGCAGTAACACTGAATAGGTTTACTGATCTCCACATATTATAATACTAGACAGATATTGCCCGCGGGTCTTAATTTGCGTATTGCTGATGTAGTCAGTGATATTGTGCATTGGAAACAATTAAAGAAAATAATAATGTTTAAAGTAAAGCCACGTTAAAAAAGAAATCATGAATGGAGCGATAAATAGAAACTTGACCTTAATTTACGCGATATTAGGTAATAGTTGCATTCATGTAAAAAAATGCTTTAGAAAACAAAATTCAATGTTAATTTGATTAAAATATGAAATGAATGGACTATAATTAGTATGTTTATGTGTTAAAGCTTAAAACTATCTTTGCGAAGAGAAGTTCTATCATCTTGGAGTTGCTATACAGTTTTAGACCTAGACCTACATTGACCTAGATCTAGGAATAGAGAGATGTGTAATATTTCGGTAATGTCTAATGAAAGTATGTTCAACAGGATATTTATATTCACATATACAAAGAACGAATTTATGTAAAAATCCTTTTGAAACACAAATTCGAACCTTAATTTTGTTAAATAATAAAATCATTAGACTATATTTTGTATTTTCATGCGTCAAAGTAAAAATCAATAAGTGCAAAGTGTATTTCTAGATCTAAATCCTTTCGATCTTTTCTCATGTCGACATTCTAAACAAAGCCTAGATCTATAGCTGTAATGGAGTTATTTTTTTTTAGGGTCTTAAGTTTGTTTTAGGGCTACAATACATACATTTAGGTCTAAGTTAGTACCCAAGGAACATTTCTGCCAAGTTTTATCAGGATCGGTGTAACCGTTTTGATTGCTATACGGGGACATACATACATACATACATACACCTTTATTTTCCTTTTATATAATAGATATACAATTTGTGTCAGCTATTTTTTGATAACTTAAAAATTCAGATGTACAAGGGAGTATTTGGTTTCATGCAGCTTTTGCCATTGTTTCTCTGCTTCTCACATACAATTTTTATAAAGCCTGGCGCACTGATCCAGGATACCTAAAAAGCAACAGAGAAGATAAAATCAAGGTATAGTCTATTGATTTGTAACATTATATTATGGGATCATTATTCTATTAATTTCATCACTTTTTTTTTTTTGTAGTTGATAAAGTTAAGTAGGTATTTATATACACTATTAGTGGATGATGTGTTTAATAAAATTAGATGTTTTAATGTTCCCTGAAATCTTTTATTATGTTTATGAGCGTTTAAAATATAATTCTTTACATTTGAATTTTAGAGTTTTCTTCAAATCACACTAAAATCATCATGTTTGTATCCATCATCAGACTATTCTTGAGCTTGCAGAATTCCAAGTACTGAGGTTAGATCAGTTTTGTAGTACATGTCTGATCAGGAAGCCTTTGAGGTCAAAGCATTGCTCTGTGTGCAATAAATGTGTTGCCAAGTTTGACCATCACTGTCCTTGGGTGGACAACTGTGTGGGTAAGTTCTGTATGAAATAGCCTCAGTTAAGTGTAAGGCTTCAAAGTTGCTATGTGTTTGCAATTGTTTATATTCTTCCTGGTCACTTTAAAGTTTATAACTAAAAATAGAAAATTATAAAACCTTCTATTTTCATAAGCACTTCCCTGGTACAGTGGTTAGTATGTTGGTTTTAGGTGCCTTAACTCTTTGACTCCGGAATTAATCCGGAATTGTCTTGCACTTTTGGACGGAATTAATTTTTCCGCCATTTCGGAGTGCGCTACTCTGCTTCGATATAACTTGTATAACTTTTTTATTTATTATTGGAAAATAATAAATTTGATATACAATTAAAGAGAAATGGATGTTCTTTCTTTTTTATAAGATTTCTAGTATGCAAATTATGTTGTTGTTGTAATTTTGGGGTTTGAATATAAAATTAAAAAATGAAAAACTTACCAACTGACATTAAAAATATCCATCCAAGTTCATGTTTTAAGAAATCTATTGTCCCAATTGAATCAAAAGAAATTTTTCCCTCATTTTTATCCATTTATATACATAAAACCACAGAAGAAACAGCAATAGACACAAAAAATAATAAACTGGAGCTAATAATCCAATGTCACTACTTCAACGAAAAAGTCCAGCTCATTAGACTAAGTCCAGGTTGATACCCACATTTTTTGGTGGAAAAAATCTGAACTAGTTCTGTTTTAGTGCCTTGATCTAGAGTAGACCTCTATCTGATTAGATTTAGATCTAGATAATGTAGAGACATCTAAATTAGTTCTAAATCTATATCGAACTTTAGCTGGGGATGGGGCTGCTTCATCAGCTAAACTTCATCATTACTAGACCTAGCCCTAGGTCTATAAATTTTATAAATTAATTTACTAGATCTAGATCGATACCATTAAATTTAGAAAAAAATATTACCATCAGATAAAACAAAATCACTGTCATGTGAATTATTTTACTCTTTCATCAAAGAAATATTTAGATCTACTAAGTTTAGATGGCCCTGAATGAGGTCCATGTAAAATAAAACACGCTCAAAGGAAAAAATAAATGTAATCACTTTAAAATCTTCGTACAAAAGGAAATTCCGGATGTTTAGCAAAGGGAAACTATTCTAGATAATAAATTAAGCAATAAAAAACATGAATCGGAGGAATAGAAACGAAAAACTCAGTTTTAAATAACCGACGATCTGTCCGTCCTTTTTCCCCCTTTTTAAAATCAACGTTCTGAGCGTTGTTGCGGAGTCAAAGAGTTAAATAGATTTGTTCCAACTTTGATATATTTTTTTTTTAAATACATTTAAAAAGTAAACTTTAATATATATTTTTTTTAAATGCATTTAAAAGCAATCACAGTAATATGCACTCAGATACACCATTCTTTCTCCCTTCACAACCTTCCCAACCCATCCAGACAAGAGATCTTAATATAAGCTTTGGGTTTTGTTTTTTTGTTTATCTCTATAAAATCTATGAAAAAATTGTAAACTAGGTAAAAGGCCATATTTTTAAATGCTGTTTTCAACTATTGACTGTTTGTAAAAGCACTAAAAATGATCTTAAAAGTCATTAATACCAGATGCTACATAAAGATTGATGACCAAAAATGGACAGAAGATGACATTTAAATAATTAGGTTTAAATGTCGATGCTACAGAGTTGCTAAGAATGTATAATTTACCAAAAGACAACAATCAAGTCTGTCATGTCCTAAACTTTATAAGGCGAATTGAAGAAGTTCCTCAATACTGTGAAGTAATGTAGGCACAGTAGGATGGCTTAAACACATTTAATACTTAATTCATTTGCTAAAATTATCATTAAGGGTACATAGGAGCAAAGAATGAATTTAATACACATGGAGATTGCTTCTGATCTGAAGAAGTAAATTGGTTGTGCACACCACCCATAGCATCCCAATGTAAACAAGAAAATATTTTTTAAAATACTTTTTTAATAATAAAGCTTACATTAAGCATACTTGTTTGATCATGATTTGTATTCACCCTTGCAATGAGACAAGAAGAAATCTTCTATTTAAAAAGTAATTACATTGTTTAATAGTTTTAGACTAACAATAAAAAAGCATTTATAAAAATAATTTTTAAAAAGGGAGAATGACCTGAATTTGAACTCTTGGCTCAAGCCTTCTCATGCCAACACAGTAACCACTCTGCTAGTAGAGAGCTTAGGAACATGGAAGATTGTAAAGTTATCTATTGTTTCTCTATAGTCTCGTCCTATTTGTTCACTAAAACTGAGACAAAGACCTATAAAGGGGACTAATTCAGTCAATTACAATTTCTTTCTCTTGTTCAAGATAAAAAACAAAATACTTTATTACCAATAGTTTATTGACTAATTGGTTCATTTTTTGATTGATTCTTGTGTTGTCAAGTAATAAAGAATTGTGCCAAATTTGAGCTTGATCCGAGATTGGGTGTGCACAAACTTTTTACCAGGCAGAGTGAGTTGATATACAATGTTTAAAGATGATGAGGTGGAATCATTTTTTAAAAATTAAATCCTTATGAATGTGCAGTCTGAGGAAAAAGAAAAGGAAATAATAACATAATCTAGATATCACATTTGAGCTAGTCTTAGTCTTAGTGTTCATTTGTACTAGAAATGTCTAAACCTTCCAGTCATGTAAATAAAATATTTTTATTTCTTAATCATTTATTTTCAGGAGCCAATAATCATCGCTATTTTATAGGCTACCTGTTCTTTCTTATGATAATGCTTGTATTTGCTCTTTATGGTACCCTGAAATGTAAGTGGTTTTCACATTTTTTTTTACTCTAATGAAACAAAATTTTTACAGTCAAACCTTGTTCTATCCTGTTATGACTAGTTTCATATCTCTAGGATAATATATTTGTATAATGTTGAACCTCATTTTGTGAAGTTTTGGCTAGTTTTCAGGCTTAACCCAGTAGCTCCTATATCCAGTTAGGAGAAACCCTTTACAGGCCCTAAACAAAGAGGGATAACCCCAAATTAAAAAAATACTAAAAAATAAATATTTTGAAAAATAATCAAAGATCTAATACTAATACACCAACAACTTTAACAAATAAAATGATAATCTAGTTTTAAAAAAATATACTTTTAATACCTTTAGAATAAAAAAAAAACTTAAAAAATACTAATTTTCCCACATGGGGGCTTATACACTGGGACTATGGCTATTCCTTTGAAAATTATTTAAGCAATATAATTCTTTCCCAATTTTACTAAAAAATAGAATTAATAATCTCCACAGTGATTTGTAATCATGCAACAAGACTCAAAGAAATCTTCTATTTTAAAAGTTTAAAACAAGTATAGTTAAAAGGGGATTTCAGAAACGTTCTACAACGGTTTAGGACAAAAACATTTCTGACTGCAGAAGGAGAAAATGGGCTAATAACTAAAGACCTGGCTTTTGTTGGAACGGACAATAGCGTTATCCCTCGAAACTAAGATCCATTCCAGGGAAAGTGTTTAATCGCTTTCTGTTAAACCGAATGAAAGATGCTGTAGACCCACATCTCTGTGACCAACAAGCCAGCTTTCGAAAGGAGAGATCATGCACAGATCAGATAGCAACACTGCGCATAATTTTGGAACAGTCAATGGAATGGAACTCCCCTCTCTACGTCAGTTTTATAGACTATGAAAAGGCATTTGACAGTGTGGACAGACAGACCCTCTGGAGACTTTTAAGACACTATGGAGTGCCTGAAAAAATTAATAACATCATCAAGAAGTCATATGAAGGGATGACTTGCAGAGTAGTGCATGGCAGACAACTGACAAAGGCATTTGAAATAGGAGTGAGACAAGGCTGTTTACTCTCTCCCTTCTTATTTCTACTAGCCATAGATTGGGTCATGAAGACAACAACAGACCAGAAGCGAAACGGTATACAGTGGACACTGTGGAAACAGTTAGATGATCTCGACTTTGCAGATGACTTAACTCTTCTTTCTCACACACAGCAGCAGATGCAGGAAAAGATAAATATTGTTGCAGACAATTCCGCTAGAATGGGTCTTACCATAAACAGAGGAAAGAGCAAGGTGTTCAAAATAAAGGCATCCAACAATACACCCATTATAGTCCAAGGTGAGGTGCTGGAAGAGGTGAAAAGACATCTGAAATAATTCGATTGTGGCACCATCTACACTGAGGGATCCAAAATGGATGGAAAGGTCGCGTGTGCCTGCTCCTTTCGGAGCAAAACAATCTCCCGTAGACTCCCTGATGGATGCTCCATCTTTACGGCCAAATTGCATGCACTGTCGCTTGCACTTATGGCCTTTAAAGCATCAGAAAGGAGAAAATTTATAATCTGCTCCGACTCCAAATCTGCATTGCAAGCTTTGGGGCGGATGAAGTCTGACATTCCATTGGTACATAAGTGCCTAAAGCTGTTGGACCAAATAACAGCCAGCCATAGGGATGTCACCTTCATCTGGGTCCCCTCCCATGTAGGCATAGAGGGAAACGAAGCCGCAGACAGAGAAGCAAAGAGAGCCCTAAATCAAACAGTGTCAGGAACCCAAATTCCCTACTCGGACCTGAGACAAAGTATTGCCACTGCCACCTATCAAGAGTGGCAGTACCGATGGGAGGCTGAGAATCACAACAAACTCAGGCAGATCGTGGCGGATGTCCGGTGGCGGACCATATCTAAGGGTCTGACAAGGCGGGGTAGCACGACCATGTCTAGACTTAGGATTGGCCACACCTACATCACACACTCTTTCGTGCTGAAGAGAGAGGAGCCCCCACTTGGTGAGTATTGTGATTCTCGCCTCTCAGTGGAACATATCCTCATTAACTGCCCCAGATACCAGGATGTCAGGGATAAGTTTTTTATAGCCACTGACTTACAAATACTGTTCAATACTGTCGACCCTGGGAAGATACTGGGCTTTGTCCGGGAGGTGGGGTTGTCTGCGAGGATCTGATTTGTGAGTCTGTAGACACTAGATTTTTATCAAATATTTAAATTTTTACCTGTACTATTTTAACTGTAAATAGACCCTGATATTAATGAGTTAATTGTATGGACTTTGACCTTTTTATAGAGGGAGAGTAGTCCTTAACCCTTTCAGCACTAAGCAGTTGTCAGAAGCTATCTACCCCATCCCTAAGAGAGGGGATATAACTCCGTATCAGTTATTTTAAAAAATCAATTTTTTGACTAAATTCACAGAAAAAAAACTAATACAACCTAACTAAAACCTTCTTTTTATAATTGAAGTCATAAATAGGCCTACAGAGCTCAAAAACATTAAAATATCATGTCATTTTTAGTTGCCTTCCAATCTCCCGTTTGACTAGACCTAGTATATTCAATACTGGATCTAGCATCGATTTTACCTTCATTTTCACTACTATCGGTCTCAAATGGCTCTAAATCACTTACCCCAATCATTCTATCCTTATTCTACAGCTCAAACATTAATATTCCCATTAAAATCTTATTCTATTGAAGCCTAAACTTAAGCCTAAAATGTTCGATTTTGTAGGCTAGCAAAGAAAAAAACGTAATTTTCAAAAAATCATAAAAATCCATTGAAACATGCTGCAGATACAAAATAAGCACCTAAAAATAGCATCACTATCGCTCTTCTAGGTCAGAGTTAGTAAAGGTATAAATAGTTATTTAAAAACTAGCATTGTGTGCGTAAACGAAACAACCCAAAATCGGCGATTGCCGGCGACTCGCGGCGACTCTAGTTGTCTACCGGTAGAGGCGACTCTAATTGCCAAATGGTTAAGGGACTGCAGGCACGACATGGCCTACACTGTGCCGATGTGCCTAAGAACTAAACTAAACTGAAATAATTCCAGTACCCAAAAAGAAGATTATTGCTTCCAACAACGATCTACGTCCCTTAGCACTTACATCAATTCCAATGAAATGCCTGGAGAAAATGATTTTAAAAATCTCAAAGAAGTCGAAACACGTCTCGATCCACACCAGTTCGCTTACAAACCGTCAAGAAGTACAGAAGATGCAATACTATTTATGCTGAATTGTCTATACCATCATCTTGATACCCAGAGACACTAAGCCAGAGTATTATTCGTAGATTTTTCATCTGCATTCAACACCATCCAACCACATCGCATGATACAAAAACTATCTGAACTGAATGTTAGCAAAAACATACAAGCTTGGATTTTAAACTTTCTCATCAAGCGCCCACAATATGTAAAAGTAAACGGGCATGTGTCAGGCACGAGAGAACTTAGCACTGGAGCGCCGCAGGGGTGCGTCCTGTCACCAGTATTGTATACCATTTACACAAATGACATTCAGAGCTTATCAGCTGACACTCCCATCATAAAATTCGCTGACGAAACAGCAATCATTGGCCTTATTGCAGGTGACGAAAATATGTACCATTCAACAATTAACACCTTTTACCAATGGTGTATGAATAACTTTCTAATTTTAAATGTTCAGAAAACTAAAGAAATGATTATTGATTTTAGGAGAAACAAAGACCATATTGCAGAAATTCAGATAGACAACCAAAACATAGAGCAAGTACAAAAATATAAATATCTAGGCACAACTATCAACAACAAACTGAAATGGAGTGAACACTTTCAAAATCTATACACGAAATTAACCAGCGACTCTTCTATCTCAGAAAGCTAAGAAAATTTAACATAGACAAAACGATAATCAAACTATTCTACACAGCAACCATCAGCAGTCTTATTAACTTTGCCATCACCTGCTGGTACGGTAATACCTCACTGGCACAAAGACTTAGAATAAATAGACTAATTAAAAAAGCATCGTATATTACTCAATCACAGCTACCATCTCTTGAAGAGCTTTTCCAAGAAAGATGCATTTCCAAATCACTCACAATTCTTAAAGACAACCTGCACCCATTAAACCACTGTTACATAAGATCTGAACGAAGTGGTCGCCTCTTTTCCATTAAGACTAAAACTGAAAGATTTATAAACTCCTTTGTCCCACTTTCGATCAGAGTGTTACGAGATCATCTGTCATCGAGAAGTACATAGAAGTCAAATTCATAAAGCGCTGGTTGTGAATGTGTATGTGTGTTTGTATGTGAATGTTGTTCGAATTTTTCATTAACATTGTTTTTGTACATTAGTTACGCTGAGGTTGTCAATTGTAATCAAACTGAATTTCCATTAGATTGGATCAATAAAATTATCTTATCTTATCTTATCTTAAAAGCTTCACCTATCTAGGCAGCATTATAGATCATCATGGAGGAACAGATGCAGATGTCAAAACCCACATTGGTAAAGCTCAAGCAGCCTTCCATCAGCTGAAGAACACCAGGGGATCTAGGGAATTAAGCACCATCACCAAGATAAGGCTATTTAACACCATTGTTAAGCTGATACTACTTTATGGAGCAGAGACCTGGAGAACCACCGTCACCACCGTAAAAAAAATCCAGGTATTCATCAACACCTGCCTGAGGAAGATTCTTATGATCCGCTGGCCAGACAAGATCTCGAATGAGGAACTGTGGCAAAGAACAAAACAGCAGCCCATCGAAATAGATATCCTTCAGAGGCGCTGGAGATGCACCCTGTGCAAGCCAGCATCCAACATAACAAGGCAAGCCCTAACCTGGAACCCCCAAGGAAAGAGGAATAGAGGACAGCCAAGGAACACATGGCGCCGCGATCTGGAAACAGAAGCCAAGCAGATGGGCAAGACATGGGGACAGTTGGAGAGACTCGCCCAGAACCGAGATGCCTGGAGAAAGCTGGTTGGTGGCCAATGCCCCAGTAGGGACCACAGGAGATGAGATGGCTTTTGTTACTGATAAAAGCACATTGAAAACCTAACTGTTCAATCAAAGTTAAAAAAAAAAAGTAAAGTTCCCCCTTCAGACCTTGCAATCTATAGGGCAGATGATGTAAAGGCCATCTGTTTCAATTCAATTAAGGCAACTTTATTATATCAAGATTGTGTATCATTGTAATAGTTATTGATAACAGAACTTGATAGATGAGCTGTTATAATTACACATTTGTTTAACTAAATAAATCATATGGTGATTGGCATTCCTATTGCCACCATAGTATAGAGGTCACACCTTTCATTCAACCCCCTGACTCCACTGTGATTTAAGTCTAACCCCTCAGCCTCCTGCCACTGTGAAAGTTTGGGTTACTACTTGAATTGCAAATTCTGGGAAGTATTTTTCTAATATAATCATTGATATTCAATTAGGTCAAAAATCTTCTTTTAAATGGTTTGTTGACATGTAAAAAACTCCACCAGGTTTATACTCAGTGTGTTTGGGTTCAATTCAATGAAATAAAAGTAAATTGCAGTGGATTGTACTAGTCTTCTCTAAGCATTTTTTACCCTAATTTATGAGTTTGACAGTTGACTTTATTTAATCTAGAATCTTGAAATAAATGTTCAAACACATTATTTTTTTTGTGTGTAATATTTGACTGACATGTTCACTTGAATTTTGTCCCCAGTTTGGCAGACTGAATGTACCATACACTTCTATGAAGATGGTATCACTGGAGCTGTGTATAAAATATTTAAAGCATCTCCTTGGGTTGCATGGATTGCTGCTAATGTTATTTTTCATCTTGTCTGGGTTTCTACATTGTTTGTGTGCCAGATTTACCAGGTACTACATTTAGTCTTACAATAATATTATTGTTTAAATAATTTTCTTTGACAAATCTGTAATTAGAAGGGAAAAAACAATTTGCAGATATACATCATTTGACTTTGAATTGAATTTAGTTTTGAATTTACACAATTTGTGGCTCAATCTAGATTTGTGTATATGTATATAGGGTGGCCTAAAAGTAGGTTTAGTTATTAAAGTACATTTTCTATAGTTGAAGTTACTTGCTTAGTAATACCAATATAAAACAGTCCTCAGAGTATACATATAACACAAACAGCTTTTTCCTTGCTGATTGTCATTTATTTTATTATGTAATGTTAACTTTTTGCATGATATAATTTCTCGCTATTCTAGTGTTTAATTTTCAAATAAAAAGTTTAGGTGATAATTGTATAAAACGTTTTCCAAAATGTCTATAATTTGAGAGAAATTATTTGTATGTGCTTTCACACATTGGTGTTTTGTAGCACTCTTATTTTATCCTTCATCATTTTGAAAGTGAATTGGGCTGTTATTATAGAGGTCAGTTGCTTGCACAATCAGAGCTTGCAGCCATGAAAGCAGAGAGCATTAGAGTAGCATAAAGTGTGCCACATTGACAGAAGTGGAAGAGTTCTTAGAAAGCTTACATAAAAATTACTTCAAAGAAAACTGCTTTCATCTTTAAAACAAAAGTGTAAATAATAGAGAATGTAATGATGAAATAGTGTTTTGATAAGCAAATAATTCATGAACAAACTTATTTTCTATGAAGATAATGTGGCTGGCAATGACAACCAATGAAAGAATGAATCAAATGAGATATTGGGGGATGCATAAAGCTGCAGAAGCCACTGATGAGAGCAGTGGACAATATCATGGCCACAGCCATGGTAACACACAGAAAATTGTTAGCCCTTTTCAGTAAGTCTTAACTCCATCAAATCAAGTATGCCAAAGTGGTCTTTTTATTTTTTAGTGATTTTAAGTTTAAATATTTTTTTTTTACAGTTTTTATCATAATGTGATCAATATGAATTCATTTCTCACATTACAATCATTTTAAAATAAAATTAGCAAGAGTGTTTTTCACCATTACATTATATTTTATTAATAAGGGAAATGTATTTTGTGTGGCATTGGATGAGCTTTCTAAATATCCATTTTAGTAATCATTCTATAGAAACAGCTAACCTATAGAGAGAATGGTCTGAAAGGGGAATTTTTTAATGATTTAGTCAATCATAATCATGTTTCATTTCATTTTGTATATATTGAAATTATAAAGATACCATTTTTGCAATGAATTCAATTATTGTTGACTATTTCCTTTCAACATTGTAGTCCCCCAGTAATAATTTTGTTCTTACAATGAAATGAATGTTACAATAGTAGTATTATACGTGTATATTGACAAAAGATTTTGAAATAAATACAAATGTCTATGGTAAAGAAATCAGATGTTTGTTGTGAAGAATTGGGTACTAAACCCTAGGAACATCATTGCTGTCATAAAGTATTAGGAAGTAATGAAGAAAGTCTGTTTCAAACTAGCATTAATAGCATAAATTACATGAGACCATCATGATTCATAATGTTAAGACTGAAACAAATAACCAAGTCTGAGATATTGCTTGAAATGATTATGTTCAGAACTGTACTGAAAATATTGTATTACAAGTTCAAATGGGCTTCATTCATGAGATAAATACAGCTAGTATTTGTCTTATACCAAAGGAATTATAATTATTTATTTTTTACTACTTTAACAATGTATAGAGTGCTGATGCAACCTCCATTTTGTTCCCCAGTCGTGGTGTTTGTAAAAACCTTGTGGATTTGATGAACTGGAAGTGCTGTGGATTATTACGACCCTTACAAGTAGATTGGACCACCAAGTTTACCATGGAATCTCTTCCTAAAGGACATGACAGCTACCATTTTATTTAGGAATTTACCAAAATATAGCTTTCAATTACGTCAGTCATTTTTTTTTAAACATTTAATTTAATGTTGTTCTTATTTTGGTATATTTATATATATATATATATATATTAAAAATATATAAATTTTATACTGTTAATTTTTTTTTATTAATTGTTGGCTTGCTTTGACATTGAATAAAAGTGTCAGCTTTTGAAGGGCTGCATTCTTTGAATAATTTACTTTGACTGATAGTTGTTTGGAATGGTGGCATCATATCTCATTGTAGTAGTTATACGAATGACATTGTTTTAATTCTGTACATACTTTAGACTACCTGTAATTATGATTGTAATATCATTTTAATAATATTATTTATTAATTTTCTGTTGACTTTTTGTACATAAATATATATATTTTATTTTTTAATTGTACACTTTGATTGGTGATAAAGAGCATCAGACCTATGTATATAATGTAATAGATAATTAAGAACAACAAATGTATCAGACATAATTTCATAGATCTTGATTTGTTACCTAAAGATTAAATACACCAGAGCTTTACGCTGCTCTATCTTCATCCTGGATCTCTGCTGACTTGCTTTATTAAGATACATCTGCCATATTTATAGCACTCCAATATTTATCTCCCTAAGCAATATAGACTGATGTAATTTTCCCATAAGGTACTCTTATACACAGTAACATCACACCAAGTTTATAGTACAAGTTTCACACAAGATTCACACATATTTTGAAATACAGTATTAACACACCAAGTTAATAGTATTAGTGTTTACAAGATTCACACATGACTTTATTACTATAGTAACATCACACCAATTGTAATGGTATATCTTCACATTGTTTTTCTCTTTGTGTTTACTTTAAAATCTGCATGTTTTATTTTGCTAGACTTCATTGAAGTCAAATTGGTACTTGGCATTGTTTTTCTCTACTAGTTTGATCACTTGGTGTCTTGACATTACCTTATTGCATGGTGTCTCTCAGTTTAGTAGTGCTTACAAACATTCAATTTAGTCCTGGCAATGAACACTCATTGGAAAATCCTATACTTAGTAGTTTGTATGAAAAACTGCCAACTAAAAGATGAATATATATCTTGGAAGATGATTGAGCTGTGACTGGCCTTATTCTCTTTTATAATTGTCATACATTGTTTTGATTTGGCACTGCATTTATCTCTCACTAATTGTAATCATTCCATTTAGTTTAGCTTAATTCTATTGTGTTTAACATCCATTGACTGAGGTGTATGCCTGTCTTACAATCAGAACTTTGTTTTATATTGAGTAGTAGAGAAAGTATCTTGCAATCAGAACTTTGTTTTGTATTTAGTAGTAGAGAAAGTATCTTAGTCTAGAATAGAACTAAATAAAAATGGTTTAGTACAGCTCACTACAGTTGCTTATATACTTGTATTAAGTTTGCAAAATATTTTTGAGCAAAGAACGACATGGCTTAAACTGTGACGATGTGTCAAAAGCTCAAAATTCAACTCAAACTCACTTTTGAGCAATTGATATTTCTGTTCTAATGTTTATTTTATTGAGCCATGTTCTCTTATGAATTTCCATAACTTCAATTGTTGTTGACTATTTCCTTTCAACATTTGAGTTCCCCCATAGCTTAGTTATTTGTTCTTAGTGTAGGCCCAAGAAAAGAGATAAGTACAATTTTTTTTTTTTCGAAGTAGTACTTTTATGTTAAACTATTCAATGTGGTCTGTACACATAAACAACTTGTAACCTTAACAAAAAGATCATAGTTTACAGAAATGTGTTTACTGATTGGAATGAAGTGTACTGTCTTGTACTTAGTGTTAGAACAAACATTGTGGATTTTGTTTTTTGCATACCAGAAATGTGTATGCAGACATTGTGTAAAGTTAATGACAAAGTCACTCAAATTTTTAGAGCTTTGAATCATTTGAAAATTAATACTCCTACTGGAATGAAGTCTACTATAGTGTTTAACATTTCTAGTGTGACTTATTCCCAATGTTCTATGTCAAGCTACTAATGTGGGTAAATTAAAAAAGAACAAATATGCTGGTGATTTTTTTTTTTATCTTATTAATTTAATATGGCTGAGTTTAATTTTCACAGTTTAATCTTCAAGATTATCACTTGTTTGTAATCATGCATAAAAATTGTTTGTATTTGTAACATAAAATCAATCAGAGGACACCCTTAGAATTCATTCATACATTTTGGAAAGTCATCAACTTTTTTTTTTCATGTGCAAAAACTTTGATAAATGTTGCCTTTCATAGTGCATGTGTTTGCTTGTGTTGTGACTTGTGGAAAGATGACAACAGTTTAGTTGATATGGTAGGTGTTCAGTGTGTCATACTAATGCTAATATACTAGGGACATCTTTAAAATATTAAAGATGGCAACCTTTTCAATGATGGTAAAAGAATACTATGATGATAACCAAGGCTGTTGACAGCACAGTTTGACAAATGTCAGGGACCTGCCATAGAACTATAACGAGTGGTACCTAGCATTATGACAAGTGCAATGTTTAATTCAAAGCAGCTTGTTTCACAGGTGTGTTAAGCATAATAAGTTTTTTTGTTTTCTCATTTATGTTGTTCCAACAAGGTATTTGTTAAGATGATGGTTAGTGAGACTACATTATGTAACTTTTACTTTTCTGCATTAACATTACATTGTAAATAGAATAAGCAGCTCAGTGAGTGGCACCTATAACTTCTTAAAAGTAATTAAAATAGACTTGAGAAACAAACTGTATGAGATTTGTTAGAGGTATTATTGAAATATAACTTTTGTCTAGTAGTTTTAAGTTTGTTTAAAAAAAAGTATGTTTAAATAGTTGATGGCTTGTACTTTAACTGCACAACACTTATGTACCTGTGGCTATAAATTAGTTTGACCCTTTTGATACTACATGCTCTCACTACTGTCAATATAATTGCAGCACTATTTATTTTCCTAACCTTGCACTGAATAGCAATCAAACTTATTCCTTTTTCTTCCTATGTTTTTATATTTTAGTAATGCTTCTAGTATATCATGGTTGTTTAGAGAATAAAACATCACAGGATGAGATAAACAGATTTGGCCATGTCACAGAGATTCTCTGTCCATATATAGTTCCCCTATGTCTATAGGGCAGATGATGTAAAGGTCATCTGTTTATGTGGCACAACGACCAACCGCCTTTACTAAGTCAGGTACCCATCAAAGCTGGGTAGACTCAGAGGCACCCTCGGATCTTGAAGTTAAAAATCCCAGCATTCACCAGGATTCAAACCTGGGACCTCCAGTTCAAAAATGCTTTACCGTTCAGCCACTGCACCTGTACTACTATGTTATGCTAGTCAGTATTCACTCATCATTAGTTTGAGAATACTTTCTGTTAATCTAGTAGCTTTCTGGACTCTCCTCATATACCTCTATCAATATCATCAGGAGAGTTCTTAGCTAGAATATATTATGATACAACTGTACTCTCATTTATAGTAGTTAGTGAAGCTGATGGGTTAGGGTTTGAGATAAGACTCAGGATTTCATTTTGGAGTCAGTATAATACAAATGATTCATTACAGCCTTTCATGTCAGATTACATAGAAAGGTGTGACAAATTGTCCTATATTTTTTAAAACTTGTATCATTATGTATTTACAGTGCTGATTAACATGATTTAGTTATAGTTAGTTACAATTATTTCAATTCCAATGCAAAAAAAGTTGATTCATAAATAAAAATTAAAATTTTCATCTTTTTTTTCTTTTCTAATTCTTATTGGTTAAATACAAAGTTTTACTGCCCTTCTCTGTGCATAGGTGAGACTCCCGAAAGTCTATACAATATATTAGTCATTAGTCTTGTATTTGACAGACATGTAGTACATTTAGATCCACCAGCCATCGTAAATCCCCATGAAACAGGGACAAAGAAAGATTAGAGTACTGTTACATAGATCAATATAATAGTACTGTTACATAGATCAATAAAATAGTCTTTGCGAGATTATAAAAACATTTATTCCCCATAGTATACAGTAGAGCTACAGATTTACACAAATTATACTTCAAAAAAAAAAAAACAACTCTTATTTGCCTAAGTCTTCTTTTGAATGCTACAAACTATTCCTTGAATATAAAGTAGCTACAAAATTAAGCACTTGAATTGTAGAAGGTGGACAGAAGAGTTCCATCTATCCAAAGATCCCAACCTGTCCAGGCAATGGCAGCGCTAGCGTTGACTTCGTTGGGAATCAGTTGACACTCGTTATCGTTAGGCTTGTGATTGAAGGCAACACAATGACTGGATTGGGCACAACACACCGCACAAAACACAACGGATCTGCCGAGAGTTGGAAAAGGGCTAGCAAAAACTGGAATACGGAAATTGTTCAAGACTTTGATCCAGTTAGAGCTTGTGCTGATGCCAGTACTGTTTGTGTCACCTATATCTATAACTTGAACAAAAAAATACGTTATAGTATAATAATTATAATAATTATCTATTCTAATTGAAAGCTTCATTGCATTTCATTGGATGGCTACCTGGTCGCGCGGTATGCTCGTTGGACGAGGAAGTAGATTATCATGAACACCGATGGAACATTTTACAAACATCTTTACAAAATCTTAACCTCTGATCTCC
>JADKLZ010067324.1:0-12384 GCA_021533235.1 Biomphalaria straminea | reverse complement strand
AAAAAAAAATAGTGTTGCTATGGCTACGGCTGCCAATCTGTGTTTGCTATGTAAAATGAAATTAAATAGTTAGTACTAAAATATTAAATAATTGGTTCATTTCTGAATTGATTCGTGTATTGTCATTGACTATGAATAATTATGGAAAATTTCAACCGGATCCAAGAAAGGGATGTGGCAAAAAAAGTGTCAAAAGGCAATAAGGAGATTAAATCTATATAAGCATACACATCTCTCACTAAGTAGCATTTATTTCCCTTATTTCGATATCAGACGAAATAATTAATCACCAAAAAGTAATTATATAATTGGTTACTTTTTTTATTGATTCATGTCCTGTCAGGTTCGATGAAAAATTGTGCAAAGTTTTGGCTCTATCAAATTTTTTACCAAACAGACAGAGTGACTTAATATAAGCTTTGTAAATATTTTAAAAACAATATATAGGCTAGAAGATATATTACAGTATTTTTATTGTTTCCTTAAACATTTCATTGACAAAAGTTCACATCAGCTAAAGCTAATCTCAGACTTCACAAAACACACTTATTGTTGCGTCAGCATTGTTGCAAGCAATATCATTCATCTTGCCTCCAAATTTGTCCAGCAGCTCAATACAGTCTTCTTGACTGGGATGATTGTTGGGCTCTCCGGGATACCAATCAAAAATATTCAGTTGCACTCCAGTTCGTTGACTGAGCCATATGCCGTCTCTCTGAGCGTCAGTGCCTGCAATGTACACCCTTAAGCCTCTGTTTTGTTTGACCACAGATTCCAGGAACTGGAACTCTTCAAAGGAGTCTATCTCTACCGGGTAGCCTCCTCCATTAGCTGAACACCAGTCCTGAGCTTGGCGAAAGCCGGGGAATGATGCCCTAGAAATGTAGTAGAGTTTATTGAAGAACCTTCCTTGATAAAGAAACTTCGAGGTATCGAAATGCGCCTGAATACCTGACGTAAAGAAGAAGAAGCCATTTTAAAATTGAACTTTAAAAGAAAAATTTTTTTTTTGCTTTATTTAAAAAATTTTGCGAAACTGTAATTTAAAAAAAAATGCGAAAACAAGTAAATCAGTTCAAATCACAAGGAGAAAGATATTTTAAATAATATTCTCAATACGCTATGGGTCCTATCATTTGTCTGGACCAGCTGGAAGGGGAAGAGAGAACGGGGTATCTGAGTGATCGCTTTATAAAAATATATATTTTTTTAAAGGTAACGACCTAAATTTGAACCTTTGTTCTAAAGCCTTCTCATGCTTCTTAAGCCAACGGGATAACCACTCTGCTAGCGAAAATTCAATAAACAAGGTAGATTGTAAACATGTCGTATTATATTTACCTGAGATCGCAAGAGCTAATAGAGCTCCAAATAGCAGAAATGCATAAGCTGCGGTGGTCATTTTTGATCTTGGAAGTTTTTTATTTGTTGCCTACAAATAAATACAGCCTTTAGAAAATAAATAAGATTTATAATGTATTCTTATAGTATACTTATCTGAAATAAAAAAAAGCTCAAATGCAAGTCACTTAGTCATTAGCTCCACCCCCCTTTTTCAAATAAAGCCATCAGTGACCCCTCCCCACCCCATGTCATAATGAACCACTATGGACGAACTATAAAGCCCAAATTATCTATATATATCTTTCTCAAAGACAAGTTCGAAAGTTCAAACACACAACAACAAGTAAGCAACAAGTAATTGTGAAGATCCCATGGCACAGCACGCGGTGTGAATGGAAATTGGTGCATCCCAATCCGCACTATTTTGTGAATGAAAGTGGTGTTTATATAATTCTCTTCTTTTCAATTTTTGTCATAATATTAAAGGTATTTCCAGATTATCGTGTCGTAAGACTATTGAAACTAGAACAAGAATACACAGATAGAGTATAATCTCAGGTTTCACTTTAGAAGTACACTAATTACGCACATTTGTTCATTAGACATGATTACGAAAGGTAACTCATCTCTCTATTCCTAGATCTAGATCTAGATCTAAAACTCGAATTCGACTCTAAGATTATATAACTTCTCTTCGCAAAGATAGTTTCATGCTTTAGCACATGAACATACTAATTATAGTCCATTCATTTCATATTATAATCAAATTAACATTCAAACTTGTTTTTCTAAAGCATTGTTACATAAGTGCAACTCTATTCTCAATATCGCGTAAATTAAGGTCAATTGGCTATTTTTAGCTCCATTCATAGAATTTGTTATTCATGAATTCACGCATTCGATTTACTTATACCAAGTAAATGGGAAGATCCCATGGCGCAGCATGGTGTGAATGGAAAATCATATATCCAAATCCAATACGCACTTTTTTCATTACAAAATAGCATAGCATATTTTTTTTGTTTACTTTATTTTTACAGTACAAAAGATTTTAATAATTTCATGAGATTTCCAGGACTTTTCGTAGGCGTATATTTAATAACATTTCAGGAGATTTCCAGAGGCTCCTGGTAAATCAAGAGGCCGCGGAAAATCAGTTAGGGCCTTTATGTTATAAAATGGTTTAATAAAATAAGTTATACACCTAAAACTTAGCACGGGTCCAAAGAACGTGCGGGACCCACTGCGGTCGCATATGTTACAGTGCCTAAAGCCTGCCCTGTAAAAAAGAGGTGTATGCTATGCCTCCGGTCGACTAGTTTCATTTATTTAAAAAAAAAATAAAGTTAAAAAAATTAATTTAGGCTAAGTATTGAACACAATAAAACTTAAAATAATTACTACATAAAATAACAAAATACTAAGTTTATCTGGCACTGCTGGGGTGGAACTCATTGGATAGAGGTAAAATTCTTTGTAGTCCCATTAATAGTGTTTAATGGGGAATTTTCTAAGTCTGTTGAATGTCTTCATGTAAAAGCCAGGAATCTTTTCAGGATGTGTGTTAGGTCAGTTGTCATCACTTCTTCGGCTGCTATGATCATTGTAACTACAAGCTTACGTCTTCTATATGTTCAGTTAAGATTAGGGTTAAACCCCTGGAGATTTTTTTTTCTATTTATGCTCCAGATCCAATAATATTTTAGAGGGATGTTATGTATAAGTACCTTATCAATAATCTAGAAAAAAAAGTTTTAAACATGTGTTGCTATGGCTACAGTGGCCATTTCGTTTTGTAAACAAACTCTTATATAAAATCTATCCTCTTGTTCATTTCTTATCCTTATTATTTGATTCGATTACAAGGTCGCCACACTTTGTCATCAGTGTATATACAACAATGAGATGCCCTTGTACCTTAGCGAACTGATTACTCCATATGTCCCCCAGAGAGCCCTACGCTCAATGGACTCAACGCTTTTAGTGATGCCACGTTCAAAAGCTACGGTCTGCGGGCTTTTTCAGTCCACGGACCAAAGGTTTGGAACTCACTCCCAATTAATCTCAAACAGACAACATGCTTCACCACTTTTAAGAAGAACACTAAGACCTTAGAACTTTTTAGATTAGTTTGTCGTGTCACATGTTTGTGTTTGTAATGTTTTTACAGCGCGTTGAGCCTATACTTTGTTTGTTAACAGGGCTTTATTAATACAATTATTATTATTGTTATTATTTTTGTTATTTTTATTTTCTATTAAAACTGTTCAGATTGTAAGGAAATAGAATAGCAAACAGTAACGTATGCATGGAAGACATGGAATTCATCTGCCTACATTGAGAGAAGACTAAATGTGTCTCAATGAAAAATGTAAGACGGATTTTAGAAGTTAGTTACAGAGATAAGAGTCTCAAAGTAGGAAATCTTATGCCGAACTGTCGACCTATTAGTGAGGTTGTGACCGAGCGTCGAATTAAATTTATAGAACATTTCCTCCAACAGAATGAATTGAGCATAGAGTTGAAATGACATGGAGGCCAAGACGAGGAAACCGCAAACAGGGCGTCACACATGGAGGACCTCAGAGCAGTGGACACCAGGAGGGAAGAGGCTTCAGACTAGAGATGGACAACGAACCGAACCCGAACCGAACGCACCGAACTCGAACCTCACTTATGACCGAACCGAACCGACCGAACCCTCCTTATCTTAACCGAACTAATTTTGCAATTTCAACATTCTTTTTTTTTTTTTTAGTTTAATGATCTAATAGGATTAGGATAATCAACTCTAGTAAAAAAAATGTTAATCCATATCCTCTCTGACGATAACGTAAATAGACTGTGTCCAACTGATTTTAACAGCCTGGTCAGCTAGACATGTAGGTCTAGTGTACTGAAAGTGTGTGGTCGATGATACTACAGACTACCCTGCATTTTTTTTTCATTACGCGTTATGCAAGAAGACAATACATTGGTATGGTTAGTCAAGCATGTTCGTAGATCTATCTTTAGACTATAAAAGTTACGGACCCTCCGGGCAAAAAAAGTAAATAGACGGTGTGTCCGACTGATTTTAACAACCTGACCAGATAGTCGTACACGTGTAGACCTATATAGTGTACTGAGTGTGCAGTCTGTAAGACAAAAGACCACCTCGTTTTTTTTTCTGCTTGCACGTTTAACGGCTATGCAATAGCGCGTATGCAACAATACGGGTCAAAACTTTTGAAGAACCCATATTATATGATATAAAACATCTCCGCTAGTGTGTTTCTTCTGGATTTTTTGTCTCATAATAGCCGAAATTCTTCCCTCTATTGTAATTTATTATAGTGACGACCGAAGGATATGTGAATGTGAAGTTAGATGTGAACTTGGCCTAAGTGATGTCTTATTATAAATATCTAATTAAATTTATTGTTTCGTCAATCTCTTATTCAAATCCTCCAAATAACAAACAAACAAACAAACATTATTATTAAAAACAAATAAAAAATCTTTCTTGTGGTACTATGCGTGTAGTTCATTTAGTAACGCGTTAATATGAAATACTACGTATTAATTATGGTTCTAATTATGTCCAATAATATGCATTTTAAAAAGTAGTAAATGTAGTAATTAATAGGACAGAACTTTGTTGGCGTACATTGACAATACATTTGTGTCGGGGTAATAACTAGTACAAGCCTTTTTGTTAGACAAAGAGCTGATATGAGCTTTGTAAAAAAAAACATACCTTTTACTTGACAGTAACCCGTAGTGCACACACCATCTAGTACTGTGAAACAAAGAAGGTGACTTACACTTTAAATAGACATTTTCTTTATATAGATGATATAGAAATACGGGAATTGCGTAATTGTAATATAATATCGCATTGAACCTGATGCGAGTCATAATTATAAAACAGATTCGGTTTCCCGGACCAACTGTCTAATTTAGTCAATCGATATAAGCAACTGTTTCATTATGAACCAACAATTAACAAAGAACAAAAAAAAACAAGATTACAAAGAGAGTTTGTGTGATACACAAACTCAGAGGCGGCCCCCGTCGGAGTCGGATCCCTGTCAGATCCGCCTATTTGCAAGACGTTTCGGATGTTCCTTCTAAGTCCCTGGCTCAATTCCTGTATGCTCCCATCCTTAAACTATCGCAATATTTCTGAAAGAACTGTAAAGGTTAAATCATATTTTCAAAAGCCTTTAGTGTTTTTTTCTAACCGTGACGGACAGACCAACTAACAGACAAAACGCACAAAAATATGTTAGTTTCATTTTAATGGGGGCGTTATACAATTTTATTTTAAAAAATCTGATTTTTTTTTAAAAATTAAGAAATTAGTTTAGAACAGTGTTCTTCAACGGGGGCGATATCGCCCCCTTGGGGGCGATTTCAAGATTTTGGGGGGGCGCTGGGAGCCAAAGGGGCGGTACGGGGGCGATTGACACAAAAGTGGGCGGTAAGGGGGCGCTGGACACATAAGGGGCAATCGGTGGCGCAGAGAAGAAACAAAAGAAAAAAAAATGAAAAACGTTTTCAACGTAGCACATTTTCTTCAAAGCGGCACTGGCGAAGTATATATAGACAAATAATCATTTTATTTTTAGAGTTCGGGAATTCCTTGTTTCTATGATTTATAGAACTAATTGCTATTTTTGTTTTTACTGCAGCAGTATTAAGCGCGTAAAACAGTTTGTAGATTGATAAATAAACAAGGTAATAAGCTTTTTAAATTATAGTTTTTTATATCTACAGTAACATAGTTATATAATAAATAATATTAAACAATGTTTATGCTATTTGGTTTAAATAATAAAAATAGCGTTAACATAAATGAGTGTAATGTTCATTTTACATTGACAATGTCGACCAAGAAAAAAACTCGCCAGAATTCAGCAAATTATCTCTCCATGGGTTTCATAGAATCGCCTGAAGATAAACGTATTCCATTGTGTCTACTTTGGATGAAAACATTTTCCAATGAGGCGATGAAACAAAGTCGGCTTCAGGAACATATGAATGCCTTGCATCCTGACAAAAAGGATAAGCCCATTGAGTAATTCAAAACTATTCATGAGCAATTTAAAAATCACTCGACTATTCAAACAATATTTAAAAAACAAAACAGCAAAGCAGAAGACGGTTTGATGGCCTCTTACAAAATTGCAGACTTAATTGCAAAAAAATCAAAAATCACATTGTTGGTGAAAAAATGATAATCCCAGCTTTAAGAGTGGTCATTTCCACAGTGATGCATCAAGATCCCAATGAGGTTTTGAAAGTATTACCGATAAGTGACACTTCGATTCAAAGACGGATTGATGAAATGGCCAGTGATGTGAAGCAACAACTTTTAAGAGAACGTCAAACTAGAAAATTTTCATTGCAAATAGATGAGTCACATTGATTGATAATTCTTCATTATTACTTGGTTATGTGCGATATTTTGATAATGATTTCAGTGTTAATGAGGAGCTTATCTTTTCTGAAAAACGTACCCGTGACACAAGAGGGGAGTCTGTTTTTACCTTAGTAAAGACATTTTTTTGCAAATAATGAAATACCTTTGCAAAATTTAGTAGCTTGTGCAAGTGATAGAGCACCATCAATGGTTGGACGCCACAAAGGCTTCATAAGTTTTATGAAAAAAGAAAAACCAGAAATGATTATTATTCACTGTGTGATTCACAGGCAACATCTTGTTACTAAACAACTTAGCTTACAAGTTCATTCATCTTTAAATCTGATTATAAAAGATGTAAATAAATTAAAAACCCATGCCAAAAATGAGCGCATCTTTCAACAGCTGTGTGAAACAAAGAATGAGCAACATGTTAAACTCTTATTATACACTGAGGTTCGCTGGGTTTCCAAAGGGAATTGTCTTGCTCGTTTTGCTGAACTTTTCAATACAATTTTGGAATTTTTCAAGCAATAGGAACATTTATCTGTTTGCAATGACTTGAAGAAGGTTAAAAAAGATTTATTGTACATGGCAGGGATCTATCGTGAAATTAATGAAATGAACTTGCAGCAGCAAGGAAAGAAGTTAACCCTTATCGATACAAAGCAGCAGATTGTTGTCTCTTTTATTGAGAAATTGAATCACTTTTATCACAATATTTCCAGAAAGGAATTTTACAATCTCCCAAAACTCGCTTTGTTGACTAATGAATTACTGCCTGAGGACATTGACGTCTATGCTACTCACCTGAAAATGCTCAAAGAAGAAATGGCAACTCGCTTCCAGGATGTCATAAATTTAAAAATAGAAACATGGATGATTAATCCTTTTGAAACATCTGTCACCGATGTTCAAGTTGATTTGTAGGAAGACATGGTAGAGTTACTAAATGATATCACCAGTCAAATGAATTTCAAAAGAGGAGGCAGAGAAGAAATGTGGCTGCAGCGATTTGTTTCTGTCAAATACCCAAAACTATGGTCAAAAATGGAATTGCTATTTTTAGCTTTTCCCATGGCTGAAACTGGATTTAGTGCCGTTACAAACATAATGAGTAAAGAAAGAAATAGACTTGATGTAGCCACTAGAGGAGACCTACGCCTTGCTTTGACTAATTCAAAGCCTGACATTTCTACCATTGTTAAACTGCATGAAGCACAAGGTTCCCATTAGTTCAAGCTTAGTTATGTGTGATGATTTTTTTTTATTATTAAATATAAGACTAAATGTAAAATTTTAATGTAAAAAAAAATAGTAGTGTTCTATAATTTAAAATCCACCCATCCATACTAGTTGCGCTACAGCCAATGGAGGGCTTTGACCTGCTTCAACACATCTCTCCATTCAGATCTCTCCTGAGCCTTTCGTCTCCACGCCCTTACCCCAAGCTGTTGCAGATCTGCCTCCACATCATCAATCCATCGCTTTCGGGGTCTGGCTTTGGGTCGTCTGCCTTTTGGTTTTCGCTTGTATAAAATTTTCTTTCCTCTGTTATCTGGCATTCTTTCAAGGTGACCTGCCCAACGTAGTCTGTTCTTTTATTTTCTGTCACTATCGGTGGGTATTCATACAATTGAAATATAACATGGTTAGTGCGTGTCCTCCAATCCTGTTTCATCTTGTTTCATCTTGTATAGCAGTATAGATTTCCGTAAGAATTGTTCGTTATCAAGTATTTAGTCTGGGTTTTAGTTGCATACTTGCTGCTGGTCCTATTATGCTTATGTATATTATTTTCTTGGTTTTCCTTAATATTGATAAAAAGTTAAAGACATTCTGTTTAACTTTTTGTATTTATATCCTGTAAGCTATTTTTATTTTTTTACTAATAATTTAAGATTAATTAACAATATGTAAGTTACAATGCCAATATAACTCAATACATGTTCTTTTAGTACAATTTACGTTCTCATTTTTTTTTTTAAATTTTACTATTATATGTCGTTAGGGGGGCGCTGGAGATTTTTTAAAGAGAAAATATACGAAAAGGGGGCGGTGGGTTAAAAAAGGTTGAAGACCACTGGTTTAGAATCATGTCATTTCCGGTCTTTACACTAGAACACGAAAACCGCTGCTAAAAGTTCATTTTAAAATATGTGCGTGATATCTACATGTCTAGAGCATTTCTAATAGTAACATTTCCTCCCTTACATTTACGTAATTGTTTTAGAATTGGTGTTTTGTTATTAAAAAATCGCTTGCATAATTAATTTTATAAATTAAACGGTTTGCGTTTAGAAAACTAAAAGTAGCCAATGCACCTAAACTTTTCAAGCCGCATTTAATGGTGAAAAAATATTTTTCGTATCTCTTCTAGTTTTGGCGCTCTGAGTCTGACAGACGGACAGACGGACAAACAGACATAAATTCATTTTAAAAAATGTGCGTGATATCTACATGCCAAGAGCATTTCATATAGTAACATTTCCTCCCTTAGATTTACGTAATTGCTTCACAATTGGTGTTTTATTATTAAAAAATCGCTTGCATAATAATTTTTATAAATTAAACGGTTTGCTTTTAGAAAACTAAAAGTAGCCGTTGCACCTAAACTTTTCAAGCCGCATTTAATGGTGAAAAAATATTTTTCGTATCTCTTCTAGTTTTGGCGCCCTGAGTGTGACAGACGGACAGATGGACAGACGGACAGACGGACAGACGGACAGACGGACATTTTGCACAAACCTAATAGCGGCTTTTTCCCCTTACGGGGGCCGCTAAAAAAACCAAGAAGTAGGGTGCTAGGTCAGTAATTTGAAGCCATAATATATCCAGAATCGGCAACAAGATCTCTGCCTAGTATTTCATCATCTACATCTGTCATTCTCTAGCTAAATATTTGTGACACCCTCATCCCTACCCATCCAACCATGAAAAAAAAAAAGATTAACACTTGAGTAAGAGATTTCTGTAAGCATGGGCGTAGACATGAAAAGATGGGCATCACTTCCCCACTACTTAAAATTTTATGACTGATTTTTGCATTACTTTTGTTTATTTTAGAAGACATTTTTCCCATCGCAATTAAGGGGGTTTTGAATTTAAAATCCCCTTACAGGAGATTAAAGTCCCATCTTCTATAAATCAAGAAAAAAAATAAAGCAAATGACGATCCCCAACTTCCAAGAGCATAGCTAAGGGGGATTTTTACCCCCCCCCCCACTTTTTAAAAAGATAAAACCCCTCTTCAATATAAGTCTAAAGCATACATCAGTCACCAGATTCTAAGAGCGAGCAAAGCACTATCGGATACAGAACTTTGGAGGGGGGAGATTTTTTCCAAACCCTAACCCTAACGCCAAGTAAACCCTAACCCTGTGCATAAACGTGCGTTCAGCATATACATAAATGTTCTATATATATATAAGAATTAAAAAAGCAATGTTTCTCAATCTTCGAAGAAAAAAAAACATACAGTCATGTTGAGGCCTTTCTCTGTGGAAGTTCCGTAAGCCTTCCTAGTGGGGTTCGCAAGAAGCGTTTTCTTGCATTTTTCACTGCAGGAACGCATTCTCCAGACATCTAAAGCTCTTTACTCATTAGTGGATTCGGTGCGAAGTCCCGACGCCAAAAGCGTTATTTTACATTTTTAACTGCGGAAACGCTTTCCCCTTAGAAATACTGCTTATCGTATATTTTTAGGGGTACGGGGCTTCGCCTCGACGCCAAAAGAGGTTTGTTTTTTTGCAATTTTAACTTCAGAAACGCATTTCCTGACACCTACAGCTCATTATTCATCCCATTTTATAACTTTGTTTTGTTACAGAACTATAATTCAAAGTTTTAAACGACATATTTTGAACTGGGAGGGGAAATTAATTCTCATTTTTTTTTTGCATTAAATAGATTAAATTGTGAGCCACCCTCCCCCCTAATAAACCAACTGGGGAACTACGTAATATAAAGATTAGTTAAAACATCAATAAAAAGTTTTAATCATAAAAATATTTAATTTATTCTGTTACCAAGCTATGATTTCTACAATTAAATTGGACCGCTCCCCCCTTTAAAAGTTTACGGGAGGGGGCGGGATTGATGCCATCGCCCCCTCTCCACCCAACCAAATCGGCCAACATACTACAGAGAGGGTAAAGTAATCTAAAAATAGGTTGAAGTATAAATAATAAGTAAATACTAGTCAACCAGCGGCCGCTATTTTGAAGAGAAGGCCTTAGGCAGTGCAGCATATGCGACCACAGTGGATCCCGCACTTTATTTGGACCCGTACTAATTTTTAGGTGTATAAATTATTAAATTAAATTATTTTATAACATATAACAGATTTCCCGCGTCCTCTTCATTTACCAGGAGCTTCTGTAAATCTCCTGAAATTGCAAAATATAGGCCTACGAAATAGTCCTTGAAATTTCCGGAAATCATTAAAATCGTTTGTAAAGTAAGAGTAAAGTAAAAAAAAAATCCAAACATATATAGATAAAAATAAAACATGGAAGTGAGATTAAAAGGGGGGAGCTAGAAGAAGGATATAAACCGGAAGCCAGTGAAATTATTATTCTGGGTATTGTCGTTCTAGCTTGAACTTTAGAACTTTGAGAAGAAGAGAATTATATACACCACTTTCATTCACAAAATAGCATAGCTATGCTAGAGCTAGTGACGTAACTTCACGTAACTTTATCAAGTTTTTTTCCCTTTGACGTCATATGACAAATTTTCATTTATAAAACACTCTAGCCAAAATAATTTTTCGATAATGAGACATTTTCAAACCGATATAACGATCGACCTCGTGTTTTCAGGATGTGGCCAATGAGTTGAGATCGTTAGAGCCGTTTTCGAAATAAAACTTTATATAATATATATATATACAATAAAAGACCTCATTCACCATTAAACTAAACCAACGGTCAGGTGGTAATATTGATAAAACAACTATTTAAAAAACTGTCACTAGATAACCATTGTTAATTAAAATTAGATCGTAATTTGTATCGAAGTGATAGAGGATCACGTGGATTTATTTTGTCTGTTAACGATTGGTGAATGAGGTCCATTTCTCGCCTAAGAGTATAGGATTTAGTCTTTTTTTGTTTGGAAATTTGTGTCTAGAATAAAGTAATGCCTATAACACATGTGAACATTTCAATTGTTTTGTTGTTTTGCCTATTGATTTGTTTAGAAGCTGGTTATGTTTTTTTTAAATTAAACAAGAGCTATAGAAAAAAGCAAAACGTTAAAAAAAAATTGTAACAGAAAAGAACCGCTAATTACTGCCATTGATCTTAAAATTACAGGGTTTATCTGCCTTTCTGCTACATCATTGGTCTCCTTCAGTCGTAGAACGATTATGGTTCATCTCGCACACTTCCTCATGTGGCTGTGAGCCCTTTTTTGGAGAGACACTCCCGTCTACAAATATCGCAGGTTAAGGTTAAGCTCCAGAGGAGCTGGCCATTTTTGTTTATTCGTCCGTTTATCTTTCAGACATGGGCGCCCGCAGGATGTTTCGTAGGGTGGTGCAAGCACAAACGGATCCATTGGGGGGGGGGGCGATTTTTTTCTAAACCCTAATTCTAACGCACAGTAAACCCAGTAAACCCATTATTCAT
>JADKLZ010067321.1:0-11125 GCA_021533235.1 Biomphalaria straminea | reverse complement strand
TTGAAATCATGGTTACGTCAGAATCTATTCAGCCAATGAAAACACATCGTCTGACATATTTGAATTCATGTTTACGTCAGAAACACGTAGACTTCATAACATTTATCATATATCTTCCCACTGACAAACGACTCAGTAGCCTACTTTCGGCTAGTTGTACCAAGACAAGTAAACCTCAAAGATTAAAAGATCTGTTTCAATCTAATCAAAGTCTTAATTCGTAAAGTCCAAGTCACTGAAGTATCCAAGCGTGATTAGCTGAAAGGTCACAAAGGTCGAGGAGTCAAACTGTAAGACGGAAGTTAGAAGGGGAGATCAACAACTTCTAATATTACTTACTATGAAATCACATTGTGTTATCGCCCCTTGTAAAGCATGGCCGCAAAATGACGTGATTGAGATCAAATCGATTTTTATTGTCTTTACAGCTCAGCACATCATATGGTGTGTAGTTGGTTAAAACTACACATCACCTGCGTAATCAGTAGTTAATGAACGATCCACCTGAGCTAATCCTATCAACAAGGCCGTCCTTGTCAACAAAATTAATATACGTCAAACATCATGGTCTCATGGATGGCTGCCTGGTCGTGCGCTATACGCGTTGACCTGTCGTTTGGCCGTCTTGATGGTCCCTAGTCCTGCCTGCTGCCACCCCCTCCCCCCCCTGTCGTCCTGCGGGAGGTTTGGACTAGGAAGTAAGATTATCTTCAACTCTGAAGGAACATCCGAAACATGTAAAGACCTTTTTACGAAAAACAACACATCTTTGTTAAAAATGATTTTACTCTTTATTAATTCTCTGTATGTGTAGTCTGACGATTGAAGTGAAAACATGCTTTACTTAATATTTTAAACTCAGCTAATTAAACTTTTGATATTATTGCTATAAATCTATCAATTCCTGTGAGATTTGAACCTGGGCTGTATCTTTTTCTTTTAACATTCTCACCAAACAAGTGACATTATACGGCCTTAATATCAACATTTACCCACCGGGTACTCCTGACAGATCTATCTCTCACTTTCTTTTTATTTTAACAAATGTGTGCGAAACAAATATTTCAAACTATTGTCAATACCGTAGCTACAGTGATTGAAATAAAGAGAAGTCCTGAATGAAGACAAAAGTTGTTTTGAACTGCTTGTAGAGGGACACACACATACATTTTGTAGAAATAGACATAATTTATAAGAGTTGTTTGATATGCAGGTTACCGCTGAGGCTGCGTAGCCACGGGAAATACTGCAGTCCTCAATTATCTTAGACCTCGTTTAGTTTCTACCCGTGGGGCTCCCTCTATATCCTTTTATTTCAGTTTCGCCTCATTCTGTTGACTAGACCCCATAAAATATTGATAGCATTGAACAACAAACTACCCTGTTGACTTCGTTGTTTAATCCTTAAACACCAAGTTATAAATAGAAATCGGTTACGCATCCCGCCCCTTTCCAATCTAAACTTTGGTTTTACTAAAATATCTTACACATTTGAAGTCTCCGTTGTGTGCATTAATCTTGGAACTATTACATGGGCTGTCATAAAAATGTGCCACTTTTCTGGTCAAAAGGAATGTGAATAATCAACAATTTACAACTGTTTAGAGAACACTGAAATAGGATATATTTCAAGGCATTGTTATCCAACCTTTTTATGGGCCAGGGATCTAAATAGTTTCTGACAAGCGGGCCTCATTACCCCTCTTTCCCGCAAAGAAAAAGAAATTCACTACTTTACTAATATATTATTTAGTTTAAGCAATAAATAAACTTGATCTTTCAAATTAAAAGTGCAACCAGTATCATCAAAGTAGGTGTGTCCTTAACAGAACACTTCGCAGATTCTGAGTGTTTAGAGGAACACTTCGCACATTATGAGTGTTTAGCGGAACACTTCGCACATTCTGAGTGTTTAGCGGAACACTTCGCACATTCTGAGTGTTTAGCGGAACACTTCGCACATTCTGAGTATTTAGCAGAACACTTGGTTTATTTATTATAGCTTTTTTTATAACGCTACTTTCATGCTTATAGCATGCTCAGAGCGCTTTGGTCCAATCTCATTTGTGGACCAGTGGGGGCAGGGGGGATCTAGGAGTTGGTTTTCCCGTGCTGCCTTTGGGTGCTCAGTAAACACAACTCTGCCCGAGTCGGGTGTCGAACCTCGAGCCCCCTTCTAAATAGCCAAGCAAGCCAAGCTCAAGCCGCACTAAGCCTCTCGACCACGCTTTTAATTGACGTAGTGTCCAGCTAGCTAATTATTTGAGTAGTTTGTAACAAAAAAAAACAACCATTCAGGCCTCGGGGAACATAAGGGTTCCGGGGAACAAAGTTTGGGAACCACTGATTTAAGACAAGCCCGTTGAGTCATTCCAACATTTCTTGATGTTCAAAATGAAAATGAAAGAGATCTTCTATTTCAATCGAGCTGTTCCTGGAAGATATTCAACTTGCTGATTCCCGCCTTGGAACAGCCCATTTAAACAGCCCATTTAAACAGCCCATTTGTCACAAACAGTTTGCAATGTGTGACAATGACTCCGAACAAATGTTTTGATTGTAAATAGGGGGGGGGAAGCAAAACGGAAGTGCAATGGAGTGTGCGCGGAAAAAAATTACATTATTGTGGTCATTTGTAAACATTTTCTTTAACTATATTACTGTCTTTCTGTATAAATAAATTAATATTTTTGTATATGTCTACAGCATGTGCTGTTTTATTACTTTTTTTTGAGGGGGGTGGGAGGGGTTACTTGGCTACTTAAAAAAAATTAACATCAATGTCGTAGCAACCATGGAGCGGTGTGTTTCGTTGTGACTAACTAAATTGCCCGCGTGGCAGTGGCGTAGCTAGGGAGGGGGAGGAGGGGGAAGAATTTGAAAATCCCCCGGGTCCCCACCTAATGGGGGCCCCCAAACGAGTGTTTTTTTTACATTAGAAATTAATAATTACGCAAAAGTAGGGGCCACCAAAAAGGTCAAGCCCCTCGGGCCCCCAAACGATGGAAAATTCCTAGCCACGCCCCTGCCGCGGAGGAGAGTGAAACAAAAGAGTCGTTTACAATTTTTAAGAGGATGTACAAGCATGGAGTTTGATGACACAATCACTTGTAAGGAATGATAAATTGAATGTATGGCCTTAAGGACTTTTGAAATGCGAAATTTTTTTTAAAATTTGACCTGAGATGGGGGGGGGGCGGCTTCACTATTATTTTCTTGATCCCGGGCCCACATTTACCTCGTTACGTCACACGTATCTTGTAACGTCACATGTACCTTGTTACGTCACATGTACCCTGTTACGTCATATGAATCTTGCTACTCCAGTGATTTAGTAGTTCAACTACCACAAAACCAGCAAACAACAGTTAATACTTATCTTATACAATACAGACATAACTTCAAAAAAAAAGATGATTACGTCCTACGCGTCAGGCATTCAGTCATGCATATTAGCCAATGACTTAAATTCTGCCAAGTCACTGGTTTTCCTGGCTAGCTCAGGCAATCCATTCCATGCTATAATAGCACTAGGGTAGAAGGAGTTTTTGTACAAATTTGTCCTAGCATATGGGAAGAGGAATGTGCCTTTTTCTTTGTGTCTTTCTGAGTATTTTATTAAATTTTGTTTTTGAATTTGAAGACTATGGTTCAGTGTTTTATGTATAATTGCTACTTTACTTTTGAGTCTTCTGTCATGAAGGCTGAAGGCTTTCTAAATTTAGTGATTTTACTAAAGGTGTTACTCTAGTCCAGTGATGCCCAAACTACGGTCCGCGGGCCACATCCGGCCCGCGACGTGATTCTATCCGGCCCGCAGAGAGGTCGGCACAAAGTGAAAAAAATCTATCTCGGCAAAAAAAAAAACTTTCGAAAATTTTTTCTTTCATTACGTTAGGGTTCTCGGTGTTATTATTATTTTTTTTTTGTTTTGTTGTAATAAAAATCAACGTATTTATTGGAGAAGTGTTTCTATTTAAAGAAAACGAAAATTTTCAATAACTTTAGAAAATCAAATATATAAAGAAGTCAGCATTATTGGTTTGCTCCTAGTAAGGAGGATTGATAAGAATATTTACCGAAAAAGAAAAAGAGTCTAGTGTAAGACAAGCCACAGAGTATCTGATATTGGAAATAGAAACCCAAAGCCATTTGACAACGATGGAAAAAAAAAGATGCCTGCTAGCAATGATGGTAGAATCAGAAGAAAACTGTTAAATCTGTCTCGTGACAAAAACAAGGCGATTAAAAGATAGAGTAAATATCTCCATCCGATGAGTCTACTGATATATCCGATACCTCTTAAAATCTTGGTATTTAATTGCATTAAAAACAGCAGTTTTAAGATTAGAGAAGCTTGAAGTTATAAGAAGCATGCATGGTCCCACTATTGGCGAAGTTCTGTCAAAGAAGTTTCAAATTCAATCATCATAGAAGTTCTTCCTTGGAAGAAATTAGTGGGAGGTGACACTGGTGGTTCCAGAAGTTTGGTAGACAGCAAGAATTATTCGCAAAGTTTAAAGCCGAGCCTCTGTGGCTTCATTGAATTATTCATCCACAAATTCTATGGGGCAATGTGTTCAGTCTGGACCATGTGAAAATGGTCGTGATCGGATTGGACATTGTTAGTCAATTTAAAAAAGTCATTGTATCAAGTGTCTAGACAAATTTACAACTTGTACTGACTTACAAAGCCAGACATCCCAGTTAGATAAAATTCAAGTAATTCAGAAACTGATGTCTACTCCGTGTTATTTTCTGAACCTTTTTCTAAATCTCCGAAACCAAGTGTTTAGGATGATCACTATAATTACAAGCTTTGAGGACAAACTTTTACAGCAAATTTTTCTCACAAACAAACATCTGGAATATTAGATTCAGTGCTCCAATCTGGTATCTCATCTATTGGGCAGTATAAGTAAACGTTGGTTTACCCTAGACGTCTCGTGAATTAATGTACCAGATTCACGGGTTAGGGCTAGGGTTTTTCGTTTTAACCTTTTTGGTGATGTGGCCCGCGACACGGGTGTTGGAAATTAAAATGGCCCGCAGACCTGATAAGGCTGAGCATCACTGCTCTAGTCAAATGTGAATATTGATTTGTTATGAATCTCACTGCTCTATTTTGTGTCTGTTCCAGTTTCTTAATGTTTTCTTGATATGAGGGGTTGACTAAATTCTTTGCTTCAAAGCAGTTACAAAATATACTGGTTAAAGTACGGAATGATTTTTTTTTTTTGATGACATATAAGAATATGAAATGGTCAGAACTTTTATTTTTTCTTTGAAATTTCACACATAAGGGTATCAAGCATAATTTTACCTATCGACTGTTTTATATTTTTAGTTGTTTGCCTTGACAAAAGTTACAAACAAGAAACTATTTGCTGTCACTTGGGCTTCACCCGGTGTTGTGCCGAGATACACGCACATTTTATTTCAAGACAACAAAGTCGTCAAACAAGGCAAAATTTTGAAACCCTGCAATCGACATTTTAAAAACGTTTCTAAAAATTTGTAAATCAAGTCTAGTAAATATACAATGGACAAGAAGACAATGAAGAACTTAAGTCTCAGTGTATAATATAAAGGAGAGAAAGAGAGAGAGAGAGAGAAACAGAAAGGTACATTCTCAGCACTTGAAAGGATCACCTATCCCCACCTGTCTAAACTACAACTTAGTCAAATAAGGACAAGCTTGTTGTCAAGAAAGGACAAGAGAGTGTGTGCACTCTTTATTAGCGGGTAGGCAGCCAAATAGCATGCCTGGTTGAACAAAGAGAGGAGGGTGTAGGGAGGAGATGGAATCTTAAAGAATGTTTGGAATGAAGACTTCCTTGAGATATGCTAGATATGACACTTTGTTTCAGAGAATGACACGGTGAATAGACACATAGATAGTTTTACACTAGTTACAGTTAACAGTGTGTTTCGTTTCTGAACACTCATGTACTAGATTCCAGTTTTTGAACAATTCGATCCTTGATAAACTATTTAGCATAAGATAATGTCGCCCAAAGAATGTCAAAAATTTATTTTCACATTAAATATTAAATATTACGGAATTAATGTCATGCAGTGATGTCGAATGTCAAAATGCAGGGGGCCCTAAAGCTGTCAAGCCACCCCCCACGGGCCCATAAATCTCTAGCTACGCCACTGCTCTGAGTCGTCAATTAGTAATACACTTTCACATCTACGATACAATGCTTATCTTACACTAGCCTCGATCTGGAAGGTACACTGACCTGCCTTTGAAAACGACGTACGCTTAGAACAAATGAGTAAAAACAATACTAAAAAAAAAACTCTATTAGAGTCCAGGTAGATTAATATCACACATTTTTAAATTTTGGTGAGCGAAGCATCTAGAAGCCATAAGTCACTTAATTATAATAGCTTTAAAATAACTTAATGATTAGCCCTGTTATTTTATCTCCTAATAACATAATGTACAAAATATATGTTATATATTACATTATATTCTTCGGCCCATCAGTATTTTTTTTTATACTGATCCATTTTTCCCCAGTAGTTTGCATGTCCTGGGTCCTGCAGTATGTGTTTATAGTTCTAATTCCACTAATACATTTTCTTATGTATAATCTTAGCTTAAGGCCTTTTATTCGTATACATCTGTCCCAGCTCATGTGAGTTAAGTACAAGTACATTGTGTAGCTCTTAAAGCGACCTCCCCCCTGACAACCATAGACCCTACACTACACATAGACGTCGGGTGATGTCATAAATCTAACCAACACCCGGAACAGTTACAACACTGACCCAGAGATGAGACACTGATAGCATTGTTCCCTCTCCAATACCATAGGTAACACTACACTATAGCTGTGTCACACTTGGCGAAACACTCATATACATACATGCACACACACACACAGACAAATAATATATGTAGATGATGTTGGGGCCTGTTGGGTAAATATTACAAATTTAGTTACACTATCTTGGAGAAACTCCCCCCCCCTCCCTTTCAACATCTAGCAGTGTCGTACTTGTGATCCAAACACTTCGGTAGTCGTAAACTCTATCTTTTATGTAACTTTTAACAATGACATTGTCATAAACTCTGCACTAGCCTACATAACTGTAAGGGTTTAAATAGTCGTAATTTTTATCAAACATAACCAATACCGTCTTGAGAACAGGAAAGACCTAAAGCTATTTGAGAGAAGGGGCCCTTAATGATTCCAGACATTCTATATGAGTACTAAATATTTTATGGTGGACCTAGGCTATAGCTTACGTTGGCTCTAGTTAAAGCCGGCCAACTGTTAATTCATACAACCAGTTCTGTAAAAGCAGTATTAAATGAAAGAAGAAAATAAAAAAAAAACATTCAGTAACAATAGACCCTGGATGACCAACATTATAAATTAACTTTGTCATCATCGAGATGTACAAAGAAGTCTATTTATAAGCGCTGGTTATGAGTGTGTATGTGTTCTTTCATGTGTGAATGTTGTTCGTATGTACATCTATATCTAAATCTATATTGTTATTATTGTACAGTAGTTACGCTGAGGTTGTCAATTGTGGGCAAGAAAATGTCCATTTGTTTGGATCAATAAAGTTATCTTATCTTATCTTATTTAGACAGTTCATCTTAGATCGCTTGTTTTCTGAAGACAGATTTCAGTTGGGCACGTGTTTATTTAATGTATAAAACACAAAGTAAGAGACATGTACGTTTCTCATAGATGTGAATATCTTGAGACTTGACTTGATAATTCCCTAGACCACTTTGATTTTGATAGGAGAAGTACTTTTGAAACCCTTCCTCGCCAGCCGGGGACTTCTAAATTTGAACCAAAAACGGTTTGACTTCACTTTGTATTGAATTAGTCTGTAACTTTCAAAATTCAAAATGAATACTACCAGATGCTATGGACTGTGTGTGTTTGTGTGTGTGTTTCCTAGGTGATAAGAAAGCAGAGGCGTAGCTAGGGTGGGGGAAGGGAGATGGAGAATTTGAAATACTCCATTTGAAGTGTGCCCCCACATGAAGGGGGCCCCCACATGATTGTTTTTTAACATTAAATATTACGTATAATACCCCACACACACACACAGAATAGAAAGGCAGTAGTTATTGTTAGAGAGAGAGAGGGTGCACTAAATTAATGTTAGTTTTATAGAATGATGCAAGATAACTGGCAATGTCGTCAGCTGTGTTAAGTACACCAGACGACTTGAGAATGCTCGAGTGTAAGAACGTGTTTTTATAGTGAGTTAGATTTGTTTTAAATATAAATTTATTTCAGTTTATCTTACGCTAAATTTGTCTATAGTGTAATCAAAGCTATATTAGTTTTGTTCACAGAGAAGTAGTTCCAGTTATTTCATGGTTTATAAGTAAACAAATTAATACGCCTACAACTGTTTGGTTTTATAAGTCAACAACCGTCAACACAGTGCCACTTGATCTGTTACTAAAATTAGATACGACATAATTCAATATACTATTTATAGTCCAACATTTTGTCGAAAGTTAACTAATTTTTTTTAAAATTCAGATCTAGAGTATTGATTTCGATTTTTAATTTACCTGCTGAGCAGTCGACTAGTTAGACTTAACAGTTTAGCGTCTCTCCTCCCCTACCCCCATATGGACAAGAACGCATATATATATATATATATATATATTATATACAAGTAAAATAAAGTTCCTATTTCAGACCTTGTGGTCTCTAGGCACTTAAATATATATTCTCATTTTCAATTTAGTGATTACCGATTAAATATATTTTTTTTTAAATAGATTTTTTTAAGAATCAGACTTAGCCCTTATTTATTTTTAACAAACGCGAAAGAAAAACAAATTTCAATCAGAATTTCGGTTCCAATTATATAAAGCCCAGATCAGGTCATCCCCCACGCCTGTGTGTCTAGTACTTAAACTTGTTACTCATGCTTATGTCATGATGAAACTTAACATAAAACATTTGTTACGTGCGCATCACAGTGTGAATGGGAAATGATGCGCATGAGTGTTGAAAGAAGAAAAATAGCTTAGAGAATGTAGTAATGAAAACGAGGTTATTATTGACACACTTTTGAGAATGAGTTTGGGGAGGAATGGGAGGACCAGTTCTCACCCTTGCCTATTTTTTTCATTTTTTTTTAGCGGCCCCCGAAAGGGGAAAGACGCTATTAGTTTTGTGTGGCCTGTCTGTCTGTCTGTCTGTCCGTCCGTCCCGTTTAGATTTCAGAAAGTAGAAGAGAAAATGAAAATTGGACATCACAATATTTTTGATCATTCAAGGTTCTGATGCAACGGCTACTTTTTTCTTTTCTAAAAGCTCAATATCTAATTTTTAAAAATCACTTATGCAAGCAGTATTTAAAGAGAAAAAACCTAATTAGTATGCATTATAAATGAGACCTAATTTAAGATTATTAATAATGTTATAAATTGCACCATGTGTCACGTTTTATTGTGTTCCAACTTATAAGTATTTACTATCTAAATAACCAACTCATAAAAGAGTAGAAAATCGGCTTTACAAGGCAAACGTTGAGAGATCAAAGCACGGAAGATGTATATTTTAACCGCTGGGGCACTGCATAAGATCTATCAACCTTCTTTCTACATTCTTTTCTGTCATTTATCATTGATATAATTTCATTCGGATGTTCTTTCTGAAAATATTAAAACCTGCTTGGGGGAACCACTTCGGGGGCCGATTTTAAGTTTGTATTTCCACACAAACTGTCCTTGTAACCTTATTCTATATTTATATCATTTATAATGGATTTTTAGATCAAAATTAATCACAATAATCTTCCATTTGTGAACGCTTTAATTTTTAAGAACCCCATTTACGTTCTTGAGTTATAAAATAAAGTAAAATAGAAAAAAAGAGAGAGCGAGCGATATGCTAATAATCCTATTAGAGAGAAGGAAGAGATAGTGGGAGAGATTGACAAATAAGTAGAATAAACAATATCAAGGACGCCATTTTGAAAGATCATAGTCACCAACTACATAAGTACGTAGTGCATGAGCCTATTAAATAAGTAGATAGTGCTACAGCCACTACATAAGTACGTAGTGCTACAACCACTCAATAAGTACGTAGTGCATGAGCCTATTAAATAAGTACGTAGTGCTACAGCCACTAAATAAGTACGTAGTGCTACAACCACTCAATAAGTACGTAGTGCTACATCCAACTACATTAGTACGTAATGCTACAGCCAACTAAATAAGCACGTAGTGCTAAATCCAACTACACTAGTACGTAGTGCTACAGCCAACTAAATAAGTACGTAGTGCTACAGCCAACTAAATAAATACGTAGTGCTACAGCCAACTAAATAAATAAAAAGTGCTACAGCCAACTAAATAAGTACGTATTGCTACAGCCAACTAAATAAGTATGTATTGCTACAGCCAACTAAATAAGTACGTATTGCTACAGCCAACTAAATAAGTACGTAGTGCTACAGCCAACTAAATAAGTAGTGCTACAGCCAACTAAAAAAAGTACGTAGTGCTACAGCCAACTACATAAGTACGTAGTGCTACAGCCACTAAATAAGTACGTAGTGCTACACCCTTGGGAAGGGGAAGGGTATTAAATTGATAAAGAATTCGGTCACACCAAAAATTTGCTCTGTATTGATTTAAATTCATGTTAGGAACATTTCCAAAACTACGATGCCGTCAGGCACGAATGAATGTATATTAGATATGGTCTTGATGCAATGCAGGCTTCTGAATACTTGACATTATTGATTTTAGTTTCTTGTAAATAGATATACAAACATTCTAATTAATTCTAATTAATTGTAATTAATAGAATCAACTCCTTTTAGTGGGGCTATACGTTTAAAAGCTGTGCACAATGAGATGGAGGCTCATGAAACGTGGTGGAAAGATTGGAGTTGAGGGAGGGGAGGATTGGTTGGAGACTGAAAAGTGGTTGGAGAATTGAGATGGATGAAGATGGAGACGTAGTTGAAGAGCGAGACTTGGTTGACGAGGCAGTGGTTGTTGACGAGTGAAGGTTGGCTGAAGAGTGAGGCATGTTGGAGAGTGAGGGTTGGTTGAAGACTGAGAAGTAAATTTAGAGTAAAAGCTAATGGAAGAAGAAAAGTGAAG
>JADKLZ010067320.1:0-11115 GCA_021533235.1 Biomphalaria straminea | reverse complement strand
TTGAAATCATGGTTACGTCAGAATCTATTCAGCCAATGAAAACACATCGTCTGACATATTTGAATTCATGTTTACGTCAGAAACACGTAGACTTCATAACATTTATCATATATCTTCCCACTGACAAACGACTCAGTAGCCTACTTTCGGCTAGTTGTACCAAGACAAGTAAACCTCAAAGATTAAAAGATCTGTTTCAATCTAATCAAAGTCTTAATTCGTAAAGTCCAAGTCACTGAAGTATCCAAGCGTGATTAGCTGAAAGGTCACAAAGGTCGAGGAGTCAAACTGTAAGACGGAAGTTAGAAGGGGAGATCAACAACTTCTAATATTACTTACTATGAAATCACATTGTGTTATCGCCCCTTGTAAAGCATGGCCGCAAAATGACGTGATTGAGATCAAATCGATTTTTATTGTCTTTACAGCTCAGCACATCATATGGTGTGTAGTTGGTTAAAACTACACATCACCTGCGTAATCAGTAGTTAATGAACGATCCACCTGAGCTAATCCTATCAACAAGGCCGTCCTTGTCAACAAAATTAATATACGTCAAACATCATGGTCTCATGGATGGCTGCCTGGTCGTGCGCTATACGCGTTGACCTGTCGTTTGGCCGTCTTGATGGTCCCTAGTCCTGCCTGCTGCCACCCCCTCCCCCCCCTGTCGTCCTGCGGGAGGTTTGGACTAGGAAGTAAGATTATCTTCAACTCTGAAGGAACATCCGAAACATGTAAAGACCTTTTTACGAAAAACAACACATCTTTGTTAAAAATGATTTTACTCTTTATTAATTCTCTGTATGTGTAGTCTGACGATTGAAGTGAAAACATGCTTTACTTAATATTTTAAACTCAGCTAATTAAACTTTTGATATTATTGCTATAAATCTATCAATTCCTGTGAGATTTGAACCTGGGCTGTATCTTTTTCTTTTAACATTCTCACCAAACAAGTGACATTATACGGCCTTAATATCAACATTTACCCACCGGGTACTCCTGACAGATCTATCTCTCACTTTCTTTTTATTTTAACAAATGTGTGCGAAACAAATATTTCAAACTATTGTCAATACCGTAGCTACAGTGATTGAAATAAAGAGAAGTCCTGAATGAAGACAAAAGTTGTTTTGAACTGCTTGTAGAGGGACACACACATACATTTTGTAGAAATAGACATAATTTATAAGAGTTGTTTGATATGCAGGTTACCGCTGAGGCTGCGTAGCCACGGGAAATACTGCAGTCCTCAATTATCTTAGACCTCGTTTAGTTTCTACCCGTGGGGCTCCCTCTATATCCTTTTATTTCAGTTTCGCCTCATTCTGTTGACTAGACCCCATAAAATATTGATAGCATTGAACAACAAACTACCCTGTTGACTTCGTTGTTTAATCCTTAAACACCAAGTTATAAATAGAAATCGGTTACGCATCCCGCCCCTTTCCAATCTAAACTTTGGTTTTACTAAAATATCTTACACATTTGAAGTCTCCGTTGTGTGCATTAATCTTGGAACTATTACATGGGCTGTCATAAAAATGTGCCACTTTTCTGGTCAAAAGGAATGTGAATAATCAACAATTTACAACTGTTTAGAGAACACTGAAATAGGATATATTTCAAGGCATTGTTATCCAACCTTTTTATGGGCCAGGGATCTAAATAGTTTCTGACAAGCGGGCCTCATTACCCCTCTTTCCCGCAAAGAAAAAGAAATTCACTACTTTACTAATATATTATTTAGTTTAAGCAATAAATAAACTTGATCTTTCAAATTAAAAGTGCAACCAGTATCATCAAAGTAGGTGTGTCCTTAACAGAACACTTCGCAGATTCTGAGTGTTTAGAGGAACACTTCGCACATTATGAGTGTTTAGCGGAACACTTCGCACATTCTGAGTGTTTAGCGGAACACTTCGCACATTCTGAGTGTTTAGCGGAACACTTCGCACATTCTGAGTATTTAGCAGAACACTTGGTTTATTTATTATAGCTTTTTTTATAACGCTACTTTCATGCTTATAGCATGCTCAGAGCGCTTTGGTCCAATCTCATTTGTGGACCAGTGGGGGCAGGGGGGATCTAGGAGTTGGTTTTCCCGTGCTGCCTTTGGGTGCTCAGTAAACACAACTCTGCCCGAGTCGGGTGTCGAACCTCGAGCCCCCTTCTAAATAGCCAAGCAAGCCAAGCTCAAGCCGCACTAAGCCTCTCGACCACGCTTTTAATTGACGTAGTGTCCAGCTAGCTAATTATTTGAGTAGTTTGTAACAAAAAAAAACAACCATTCAGGCCTCGGGGAACATAAGGGTTCCGGGGAACAAAGTTTGGGAACCACTGATTTAAGACAAGCCCGTTGAGTCATTCCAACATTTCTTGATGTTCAAAATGAAAATGAAAGAGATCTTCTATTTCAATCGAGCTGTTCCTGGAAGATATTCAACTTGCTGATTCCCGCCTTGGAACAGCCCATTTAAACAGCCCATTTAAACAGCCCATTTGTCACAAACAGTTTGCAATGTGTGACAATGACTCCGAACAAATGTTTTGATTGTAAATAGGGGGGGGGAAGCAAAACGGAAGTGCAATGGAGTGTGCGCGGAAAAAAATTACATTATTGTGGTCATTTGTAAACATTTTCTTTAACTATATTACTGTCTTTCTGTATAAATAAATTAATATTTTTGTATATGTCTACAGCATGTGCTGTTTTATTACTTTTTTTTGAGGGGGGTGGGAGGGGTTACTTGGCTACTTAAAAAAAATTAACATCAATGTCGTAGCAACCATGGAGCGGTGTGTTTCGTTGTGACTAACTAAATTGCCCGCGTGGCAGTGGCGTAGCTAGGGAGGGGGAGGAGGGGGAAGAATTTGAAAATCCCCCGGGTCCCCACCTAATGGGGGCCCCCAAACGAGTGTTTTTTTTACATTAGAAATTAATAATTACGCAAAAGTAGGGGCCACCAAAAAGGTCAAGCCCCTCGGGCCCCCAAACGATGGAAAATTCCTAGCCACGCCCCTGCCGCGGAGGAGAGTGAAACAAAAGAGTCGTTTACAATTTTTAAGAGGATGTACAAGCATGGAGTTTGATGACACAATCACTTGTAAGGAATGATAAATTGAATGTATGGCCTTAAGGACTTTTGAAATGCGAAATTTTTTTTAAAATTTGACCTGAGATGGGGGGGGGGCGGCTTCACTATTATTTTCTTGATCCCGGGCCCACATTTACCTCGTTACGTCACACGTATCTTGTAACGTCACATGTACCTTGTTACGTCACATGTACCCTGTTACGTCATATGAATCTTGCTACTCCAGTGATTTAGTAGTTCAACTACCACAAAACCAGCAAACAACAGTTAATACTTATCTTATACAATACAGACATAACTTCAAAAAAAAAGATGATTACGTCCTACGCGTCAGGCATTCAGTCATGCATATTAGCCAATGACTTAAATTCTGCCAAGTCACTGGTTTTCCTGGCTAGCTCAGGCAATCCATTCCATGCTATAATAGCACTAGGGTAGAAGGAGTTTTTGTACAAATTTGTCCTAGCATATGGGAAGAGGAATGTGCCTTTTTCTTTGTGTCTTTCTGAGTATTTTATTAAATTTTGTTTTTGAATTTGAAGACTATGGTTCAGTGTTTTATGTATAATTGCTACTTTACTTTTGAGTCTTCTGTCATGAAGGCTGAAGGCTTTCTAAATTTAGTGATTTTACTAAAGGTGTTACTCTAGTCCAGTGATGCCCAAACTACGGTCCGCGGGCCACATCCGGCCCGCGACGTGATTCTATCCGGCCCGCAGAGAGGTCGGCACAAAGTGAAAAAAATCTATCTCGGCAAAAAAAAAAACTTTCGAAAATTTTTTCTTTCATTACGTTAGGGTTCTCGGTGTTATTATTATTTTTTTTTTGTTTTGTTGTAATAAAAATCAACGTATTTATTGGAGAAGTGTTTCTATTTAAAGAAAACGAAAATTTTCAATAACTTTAGAAAATCAAATATATAAAGAAGTCAGCATTATTGGTTTGCTCCTAGTAAGGAGGATTGATAAGAATATTTACCGAAAAAGAAAAAGAGTCTAGTGTAAGACAAGCCACAGAGTATCTGATATTGGAAATAGAAACCCAAAGCCATTTGACAACGATGGAAAAAAAAAGATGCCTGCTAGCAATGATGGTAGAATCAGAAGAAAACTGTTAAATCTGTCTCGTGACAAAAACAAGGCGATTAAAAGATAGAGTAAATATCTCCATCCGATGAGTCTACTGATATATCCGATACCTCTTAAAATCTTGGTATTTAATTGCATTAAAAACAGCAGTTTTAAGATTAGAGAAGCTTGAAGTTATAAGAAGCATGCATGGTCCCACTATTGGCGAAGTTCTGTCAAAGAAGTTTCAAATTCAATCATCATAGAAGTTCTTCCTTGGAAGAAATTAGTGGGAGGTGACACTGGTGGTTCCAGAAGTTTGGTAGACAGCAAGAATTATTCGCAAAGTTTAAAGCCGAGCCTCTGTGGCTTCATTGAATTATTCATCCACAAATTCTATGGGGCAATGTGTTCAGTCTGGACCATGTGAAAATGGTCGTGATCGGATTGGACATTGTTAGTCAATTTAAAAAAGTCATTGTATCAAGTGTCTAGACAAATTTACAACTTGTACTGACTTACAAAGCCAGACATCCCAGTTAGATAAAATTCAAGTAATTCAGAAACTGATGTCTACTCCGTGTTATTTTCTGAACCTTTTTCTAAATCTCCGAAACCAAGTGTTTAGGATGATCACTATAATTACAAGCTTTGAGGACAAACTTTTACAGCAAATTTTTCTCACAAACAAACATCTGGAATATTAGATTCAGTGCTCCAATCTGGTATCTCATCTATTGGGCAGTATAAGTAAACGTTGGTTTACCCTAGACGTCTCGTGAATTAATGTACCAGATTCACGGGTTAGGGCTAGGGTTTTTCGTTTTAACCTTTTTGGTGATGTGGCCCGCGACACGGGTGTTGGAAATTAAAATGGCCCGCAGACCTGATAAGGCTGAGCATCACTGCTCTAGTCAAATGTGAATATTGATTTGTTATGAATCTCACTGCTCTATTTTGTGTCTGTTCCAGTTTCTTAATGTTTTCTTGATATGAGGGGTTGACTAAATTCTTTGCTTCAAAGCAGTTACAAAATATACTGGTTAAAGTACGGAATGATTTTTTTTTTTTGATGACATATAAGAATATGAAATGGTCAGAACTTTTATTTTTTCTTTGAAATTTCACACATAAGGGTATCAAGCATAATTTTACCTATCGACTGTTTTATATTTTTAGTTGTTTGCCTTGACAAAAGTTACAAACAAGAAACTATTTGCTGTCACTTGGGCTTCACCCGGTGTTGTGCCGAGATACACGCACATTTTATTTCAAGACAACAAAGTCGTCAAACAAGGCAAAATTTTGAAACCCTGCAATCGACATTTTAAAAACGTTTCTAAAAATTTGTAAATCAAGTCTAGTAAATATACAATGGACAAGAAGACAATGAAGAACTTAAGTCTCAGTGTATAATATAAAGGAGAGAAAGAGAGAGAGAGAGAGAAACAGAAAGGTACATTCTCAGCACTTGAAAGGATCACCTATCCCCACCTGTCTAAACTACAACTTAGTCAAATAAGGACAAGCTTGTTGTCAAGAAAGGACAAGAGAGTGTGTGCACTCTTTATTAGCGGGTAGGCAGCCAAATAGCATGCCTGGTTGAACAAAGAGAGGAGGGTGTAGGGAGGAGATGGAATCTTAAAGAATGTTTGGAATGAAGACTTCCTTGAGATATGCTAGATATGACACTTTGTTTCAGAGAATGACACGGTGAATAGACACATAGATAGTTTTACACTAGTTACAGTTAACAGTGTGTTTCGTTTCTGAACACTCATGTACTAGATTCCAGTTTTTGAACAATTCGATCCTTGATAAACTATTTAGCATAAGATAATGTCGCCCAAAGAATGTCAAAAATTTATTTTCACATTAAATATTAAATATTACGGAATTAATGTCATATAGTGATGTCGAATGTCAAAATGCAGGGGGACCTAAAGCTGTCAAGCCACCCCCCCCCACGGGCCCATAAATCTCTATCTACGCCACTGCTCTGAGTCCTCAATTAGTAATACACTTTCACATCTACGATACAATGCTTATCTTACACTAGCCTCGATCTGGAAGGTACACTGACCTGCTTTTGAAAACGACGTACGCTTAGAACAAATGAGTAAAAAAATACTAAAAAAAAACTCTATTAGAGTCCAGGTAGATTAATATCACACATTTTTTAATTTGGGTGAGCGAAGCATCTAGAAGCCATAAGTCACTTAATTATAATAACTTTAAAATAACTTAATGGTTAGCCCTGTTATTTTATCTCCTAATAACATAATGTACAAAATATATGTTATATATTAAATTATATTCTTCGGCCCATCAGTATTTTTTTTATACTGATCCATTTTTCCCCAGTAGTTTGCATGTCCTGGGTCCTGCAGTATGTGTTTATTGTTCTAATTCCACTAATACATTTTCTTATGAATAATCTTAGCTTAAGGCTTTTTATTCGTATACATCTGTCCCAGCTCATGTGAGTTAAGTACAAGTATATTGTGTAGCTCTTAAAGCGACCTCCCCCCCTGACAACCCTAGACCCTACACTACACATAGACGTCGGGTGATGTCATAAATCTAACCAACACCCGGAACAGTTACAGCACTGACCCAGAGATGAGACACTGATAGCATTGTTCCCTCTCCAATACCATAGGTAACACTACACTATAGCTGTGTCACACTTGGCGAAACACTCATATACATACATGCACACACACACACAGACAAATAATATATGTAGATGATGTTGGGGCCTGTTGGGTAAATATTACAAATTTAGTTACACTATCTTGGAGAAACTCCCCCCCCCCCCTCCCTTTCAACACATCTAGCAGTGTCGTACTTGTGATCCAAACACTTCGGTAGTCGTAAACTCTATCTTTTATGTAACTTTTAACAATGACATTGTCATAAACTCTGCACTAGCCTACATAAATGTAAGGGTTTAAATAGTCGTAATTTTTATCAAACATAACCAATACCGTCTTGAGAACAGGAAAGACCTAAAGCTATTTGAGAGAAGGGGCCCTTAATGATTCCAGACATTCTATATGAGTACTAAATATTTTATGGTGGACCTAGGCTATAGCTTACGTTGGCTCTAGTTAAAGCCGGCCAACTGTTAATTCATACAACCAGTTCTGTAAAAGCAGTATTAAATGAAAGAAGAAAATTAAAAAAACATTCAGTAACAATAGACCCTGGATGACCAATATTAAAAATTAACTTTGTCATCATCCAGATGTACGTAGAAGTCTATTTATAAGCGCTGGTTATGAGTGTGTATGCATTCTTTCATATGTGGGTGTTGTTCGTATGTGCATCTATATCTAAATCTATATTGTTATTATTGTACAGTAGTTACGCTGAGGTTGTCAATTGTGGGCAAGAAAAATGTCCATTTGTTTGGATCAATAAAGTTATCTTATCTTATCTTATTTAGACAGTTCATCTTAGATCGCTTGTTTTCTGAAGACAGATTTCAGTTGGGCACGTGTTTATTTAATGTATAAAACACAAAGTAAGAGACATGTACATTTCTCACAGATGTGAATATCTTGAGACTTGACTTGATAATTCCCTAGACCACTTTGATTTTGAAAGGAGAAGTACTTTTTTAAACCCTTCCTCGCCAGCCGGGGACTTCTAAATTTGAACCAAAAACGGTTTGACTTCACTTTGTATTGAATTAGTCTGTAACTTTCAAAATTCAAAATGAATACTACCAGATGCTATGGACTGTGTGTGTTTGTGTGTGTGTTTCCTAGGTGATAAGAAAGCAGAGGCGTAGCTAGGGTGGGGGAAGGGAGATGGAGAATTTGAAATACTCCATTTGAAGTGTGCCCCCACATGAAGGGGGCCCCCACATGATTGTTTTTTAACATTAAATATTACGTATAATACCCCACACACACACACAGAATAGAAAGGCAGTAGTTATTGTTAGAGAGAGAGGGTGCACTAAATTAATGTTAGTTTTATAGGATGATGCAAGATAACTGGCAATGTCGTCAGCTGTGTTTAAGTACACCAGACGACTCCAGGTTGCTAGAGTGTAAGGGCGTGTTTTTATAGTGAGCTAGATTTGTTTTAAATATAAATTTATTTCAGTTCATTTTACGCTAAATTTGTCTATAGTGTAATCAAAGCTATGTTAGTTTTGTTCACAAAGAAGTAGTTCCAGTTATTTCAAAGTTTATAAGTAAACAAATTGATACGCCTACAACTGTTTGGTTTTATAAGTCAACAACCGTCAACAACACAATACCATTTGATCTGTTACTAAAATTACATACGACATAATTCAATAAACTATTTATAGTCCGACATTTTGTCGAAAGTTAACTTATTTTTTTTTAAATTCAGATCTAGAGTATTGATTTCGATTTTTAATTTACCTGTTTAGCAGTCGACTAGTTAGACTTAACAGTTTAGCGTCTCTCCTCCCCTACCCCCATATGGACAAGAACGCATATATATATATATATATATATATTATATACAAGTAAAATAAAGTTCCTATTTCAGACCTTGTGGTCTCTAGGCACTTAAATATATATTCTCATTTTCAATTTAGTGATTACCGATTAAATATATTTTTTTTTAAATAGATTTTTTTAAGAATCAGACTTAGCCCTTATTTATTTTTAACAAACGCGAAAGAAAAACAAATTTCAATCAGAATTTCGGTTCCAATTATATAAAGCCCAGATCAGGTCATCCCCCACGCCTGTGTGTCTAGTACTTAAACTTGTTACTCATGCTTATGTCATGATGAAACTTAACATAAAACATTTGTTACGTGCGCATCACAGTGTGAATGGGAAATGATGCGCATGAGTGTTGAAAGAAGAAAAATAGCTTAGAGAATGTAGTAATGAAAACGAGGTTATTATTGACACACTTTTGAGAATGAGTTTGGGGAGGAATGGGAGGACCAGTTCTCACCCTTGCCTATTTTTTTCATTTTTTTTTAGCGGCCCCCGAAAGGGGAAAGACGCTATTAGTTTTGTGTGGCCTGTCTGTCTGTCTGTCTGTCCGTCCGTCCCGTTTAGATTTCAGAAAGTAGAAGAGAAAATGAAAATTGGACATCACAATATTTTTGATCATTCAAGGTTCTGATGCAACGGCTACTTTTTTCTTTTCTAAAAGCTCAATATCTAATTTTTAAAAATCACTTATGCAAGCAGTATTTAAAGAGAAAAAACCTAATTAGTATGCATTATAAATGAGACCTAATTTAAGATTATTAATAATGTTATAAATTGCACCATGTGTCACGTTTTATTGTGTTCCAACTTATAAGTATTTACTATCTAAATAACCAACTCATAAAAGAGTAGAAAATCGGCTTTACAAGGCAAACGTTGAGAGATCAAAGCACGGAAGATGTATATTTTAACCGCTGGGGCACTGCATAAGATCTATCAACCTTCTTTCTACATTCTTTTCTGTCATTTATCATTGATATAATTTCATTCGGATGTTCTTTCTGAAAATATTAAAACCTGCTTGGGGGAACCACTTCGGGGGCCGATTTTAAGTTTGTATTTCCACACAAACTGTCCTTGTAACCTTATTCTATATTTATATCATTTATAATGGATTTTTAGATCAAAATTAATCACAATAATCTTCCATTTGTGAACGCTTTAATTTTTAAGAACCCCATTTACGTTCTTGAGTTATAAAATAAAGTAAAATAGAAAAAAAGAGAGAGCGAGCGATATGCTAATAATCCTATTAGAGAGAAGGAAGAGATAGTGGGAGAGATTGACAAATAAGTAGAATAAACAATATCAAGGACGCCATTTTGAAAGATCATAGTCACCAACTACATAAGTACGTAGTGCATGAGCCTATTAAATAAGTAGATAGTGCTACAGCCACTACATAAGTACGTAGTGCTACAACCACTCAATAAGTACGTAGTGCATGAGCCTATTAAATAAGTACGTAGTGCTACAGCCACTAAATAAGTACGTAGTGCTACAACCACTCAATAAGTACGTAGTGCTACATCCAACTACATTAGTACGTAATGCTACAGCCAACTAAATAAGCACGTAGTGCTAAATCCAACTACACTAGTACGTAGTGCTACAGCCAACTAAATAAGTACGTAGTGCTACAGCCAACTAAATAAATACGTAGTGCTACAGCCAACTAAATAAATAAAAAGTGCTACAGCCAACTAAATAAGTACGTATTGCTACAGCCAACTAAATAAGTATGTATTGCTACAGCCAACTAAATAAGTACGTATTGCTACAGCCAACTAAATAAGTACGTAGTGCTACAGCCAACTAAATAAGTAGTGCTACAGCCAACTAAAAAAAGTACGTAGTGCTACAGCCAACTACATAAGTACGTAGTGCTACAGCCACTAAATAAGTACGTAGTGCTACACCCTTGGGAAGGGGAAGGGTATTAAATTGATAAAGAATTCGGTTACACCAAAAATTTGCTCTGTATTGATTTAAATTCATGTTAGGAACATTTCCAAAACTACGATGCCGTCAGGCACGAATGAATGTATATTAGATATGGTCTTGATGCAATGCAGGCTTCTGAATACTTGACATTATTGATTTTAGTTTCTTGTAAATAGATATACAAACATTCTAATTAATTCTAATTAATTGTAATTAATAGAATCGACTCCTTTTAGTGGGGCTATACGTTTACAAGCTGTGCACAATGAGATGGAGGCTCATGAAAAGTGGTGGAAAGATTGGAGTTCAGGGAGGGGAGGATTGGTTGGAGACTGAAAAGTGGTTGGAGAATTGAGATGGATGAAGATGGAGACGTAGTTGAAGAGCGAGACTTGGTTGACGAGGAAGTGGTTGTTGACGAGTGAGGGTTGGCTGAAGAGTGAGGCATGTTGGAGAGTGAGAAGTAAATTTAGAGTAAAAGCTAATGGAAGAAGAAAAGTGAAG
>JADKLZ010067313.1:0-26371 GCA_021533235.1 Biomphalaria straminea | reverse complement strand
TATAATCTTGACTGGAAACACATATGGGATGTTTATAATCTTGACTGCCAGACAGAAACAAGGCAAACAAAATTAACAGCAGAACATGTTAATCTAAATAACATTTCAAAAATGAATGTTTGTTTGGCGGCACACGTTTTGAGCTTTTCTGAGGGCACTATGATGGGAGCTAGATTAGGACCAGAAGCAGAGGAAACAACAAAACTTATTTTTCTAATGAATAGATTTTTTGATTGTCTTAATGTGTCCTCATTACTAGGAGGAACATACAAATGCAATTCAGATTTACTCCCATACAACTCATTAAATGATGAAAGATTTTCTTTTCTTGAAAATGAAGTTTTAGGATATTTTAAGGAGTGGAAACTGAATATTGAGAAGCGTCCAGGATGATTGAGCATTTTGGCAAGACAGACGAGTACTATTGAAAACTATTTTGGGAAATCAAACTGGCAAAGAGTGGAGATCTAAAAATAATGATTCATAATAATAATTCATGACATGCGTCAAAACATGATAAAGTGGCTACAACTCGCAAACTGTAATTTAGAAGACCGCAAGCAGATCTTAGATTTCTTTCTCATTGAGAATGTGTTAAAAAATGTTACAGATGCAGTATTTTCATTCTTGAAAGAGAGAAAAATAAAAAGAATCTTTACTTATTCAATCTACTAGGTAATATTAAGATCTAGAGATACAGGATCCCTGGCATGTCACAGTAATTTATTATAACATCTGACATCTTCGGGTAAAGGTCTACAATTTTAGCACTTCTCAGCACTTAGACAAATTAGCACTATCTTCAACAAGAATACCTACAGCACACCTTCAACTACAAGAAGAGCCATGACATATTCAAGGCAAAATAAACCTCTGACATATTCTGGCACCCCTGACAGTTAGGCAATTAATGATATGATAAGGCTTAATTGTACAAAGTTTCGTAGAATTCGAACTAAAACTTTTTGAGTTATTAACTTTTTCATGTTATGAAAAGCGTGAAAGCTAAGTTTTGAGAAAATCCAAAAAAACTGGAAAAAATTGCTTGTCATGAATGAAAAATGTCACCTACTGATCCCCTGATGAATAAAAAACACTCTCTATATATTCTGCTTACTTAGAAAATCTCGTTTTTTAATAATGAATAGCTTTTAATCTCTTTAATACCTATGTCAGTTCCAGCACAATGTAGAATTTTATTTCAGATTTTTTTCTTTTTCTAAAAATGTTTATACGGTTGCTATGGTAAACAAACACTACCCCCACCCACTAAAAATAAAAAATTTCTACTTGGAATATTTTCATGAAATAAACTGATTTGTATAGAAAAATGGTTGTATTTTACAAATATACAAAGAATGGAAAAGTGACATTTTTGTCATTTTTAACCATTCTGTAACATTAAAGTTTATCTCAAAGTCAACTTAGTCATTCAAGTCTTTGTTCGTGCTTGTTCTTGTGATGGTGGCTGTTGAGCTCGCATAAGTAATTTCATTGATACAACTATACCCAAGCATCTAGTATCCAGAAGAAAACTTAGAAATACTTCAACTACAGTAATCTACAAATACAGCAAGAATACATTACAGTGATCATTACAGTGGCGACCCCGCAGTGCCGCACGCTCTAAGGGTTTGCTACGTTAACGGATCCAGATGTCTTCGTTGAAGTTCATCATTAGTGCAGTGGTAATCACGCCTGAACACCAGCTTTATGAATTGTTACTGCAGTCATCATCGGTACAGCAGTGATCTTCATCGTTCTTTGTCTCAGTGAAAAAACTTTGGTTTAACGGTCGACGGGTCGTTTTACTGAAACAGCGATACAACATCACATCGCCTGACTACTGTTCATCAACATAGACAAGGAATCGACACAACTGTGAAGCAGTTTGACGCACAGCTAGTGCACTCATTTATCGTTGCATCCCCTTATTTGCCTGACGCCTAGATCATCGCTGATCACGTAGGTGTTGGTAACCTGGACATTAGTTAGCCGTTAGCGGACCTGTATACAGATGGGACAATAGAAACAGTCGTAGTCATACAAGGTCAGAGAAAGACAGTTTGCCCGCTGTCTCGTTTAATATCAAGTTAACCTTTATTCACCCCTTTTCGTCATCAAGAGAGTCTATGCACAGCCGCTTGCTCAGAAGATCCGGTATTATTTTTAACGGTCGCTGCAGTTAACCTTGTTGAAGGTCAGTAACATTTTCAATTTATCGAAGTTTCATCGTACATTTGAGAGTGAATCTCTCTTACACTAACTTTCCTGGACTGGAATTGTTGGTGATTGTTGTGGGAACAGCCTTACCCACTGTTAGCTGTTATCAACGTTGGAGATCGTCGAAGGTGACCTTGCCCACCTATTCATCGTTTGACTTTGAGGGTGCTATTTGTCCTGTGATAGCACATTACAGAGAACAGTGAACATTTTGTTTTGAGGCAGTGGACTTTATCGTCGCAGAGAACTTTGTCGTCATTTTCGTCAGCCCAGGTCATTTGTCGTTTGGAAGGAGACACTTCGTCATCATCGCAACTTACTCGTTGAACTTTTGGAGTACGTGACCTATACATTTCGTCCCAGCAAAGAATCGTCGTCATCGCAACTCATTCGCGGACTGGAGTATTAACTTATAGCCTACATTCGTCGGAGCAGTGAATCTGTGGCACACCTGTGGCATTACGTATTTAAAGAAACTGAACGGAGAGCATCGACAGGACAAGAGAGCTGTTGTGAAATTTGTCATACTGTATTCGCATAACCGAACATGGGACAGATATAGAAGATAAGTACCCTATAATTTTGTTTCTCTTTTATTAGATAGCATATGTTTAGATTCTCCCTTAGCCTAATAGTTTTTATCTTATTGGAACGCTAGCCTAATTTAATTTAGGTGTGGTCGGACTTAAAGATAGACGTGAATCAGATAAATTCTATAACTATACGTATAGGTTTAGAATTGTAACAATGGTCTTGTCCAGGTAAACATTTTTTTTTCTTTTGTCTGATCTTGTATCACATCGTCTTTTATGTGTATTGTGGAATAGTATGAAATTAAATTAAAGCTAATTAAAAGAATCTTTGTGCCAGATTGTTCTAGATCCCTCATTAGAAGAAAGACTCATTTAGTATATGTTCATTTATTTTTCAAATTTTATTATTTTTATTGTTCATAATTTATATTAGATATGTTGTTTTAACTTGTCACTATACCTCGGGTAAGTTATGTTTGTATGAACTTGATTAGGTTGAATAAATCTAATCTAGTCGGATAAATTTTCATACTTGAATTCATCCATGAGAATACCTGGCTATTCATAGCGTCATAGCCATTTTTAGAAATCTAGATCAAATCTTTTATCTAGACCTAAAAAAGTTTTTGTGTTTTTAAAACACATTAATGTAAGACACAAATTGTCACAAATTTGGTTGAAATACTGAGCGGCAGAAGAAAGGATTTATTGTATTTAACCAGTAACGGTAATGATTATTTTAATTATTTAAGGGCATTGAATCTATTGAATTGACTAATCATTGATATTGAACTAGATCTGAGCAGACGATAACTGGTAGTGATAATAGTAGTTTTAATATATCTAGAATCTATATTTAGATACTGAACTTGACCTAATGATCTAATAGTAATACATAATCCAATACCACTAAGAATAAATTGGTATTTTAATACAGATCTAAGGTAAATACACAAATAATAACACTAATACTTGTAATAGTGATCTAAATAGTGTTAAATTTAAATCACTTGAAATAAAATGGCAACATCCTCATATGTGGATCTTAGGGAGTTGAAGGAGACAGCTATACAGGATGGAAAGGCCTGGGACTTAAAGGGTAAAGACTTAGCAAATTATGTGCAGCAAGTGATAAAAGAAGAATCTGAAAGACAAAGACAAAAAGAGGAGAAAGAAATTGAAAGACAGGATTAGGAAGGAAGAATTTGAAAGGCAGGAAAAAGAAAAAGAGGCAGAAAGGAAATTCAAAATTGATATGGAAAAAGCGAAAGCTGAAGCTCAAATAGCTCAGGCTGCAGCAGCACAGACAACTACAACACAAGTAAAATACTACTCAGCCTCAAGCAGCTACAACGCAAGCAACTCAACAAAATAATACTAATCCTCGATTTTGGCTCAAACGCAAATTGCTTAGTTTTGAGGAAGGTAAAGATGATATTGGTGATTTTCTAAAACGTTTCGAGATCAAACTATCAACCTTTAATGTACCAGAAGATGAATGGTCTGAAATACTACTGGACTTTGTACATGGTCAAGCATTAACCATATGCCAAAATCATGACCATAGAATAGAAAATAGTTATGAAATACTTAAAAGAGAACTTCTTAATGCTTATGGACACAATGCAACTACATTTAGAAAAAAATATTTTGAGAACATTCCATCAACACTAACTGAACCACAAACTACTATAAATCTAGAAAAAGATTATTTTAATAAATGGCTAAAATTAGAAAAAGTAGGGAATTCACACGAGGCATTGAAAAACTTTATTTTGATTGACAATTTTCTAAACAAATGTGACCCACAATTACAATCTTTCATTAGGGAAAGAAACCCTAAATTAATTGATGAAATAACAGAAATCATGAGAACTTATAAAAATGCCTACCCAAATAACCCATTTTCATTAAAAGATGGAAATAAAGTTGACTTAGTAGGTTACACTAATGATAGACACTCTAAACACAATGAGAATAGATTTGAAAATAGACATAGAGATAGTTCTAGATCAAGAAATAACCATTATGATGAAATGACTTGTTTTAATTGTCAAAAGAAAGGACACATAGCTTCTCATTACAAAAAACCTGATACATATTACAGATCAAATGATAGGGATTCATATGACAGAGATAGGAATCAAAACAGAAGAAGCAGTAGTAATAATAGAGACAGGAAACAAACAAACAGAGTTTTCTACACAAATGATAGTCATAATAGAGATAACAGTGAAAAAAGTGAAGTTGAAGAATTGAGTTATTGTAGAGTCAAAGAAGAGATTAATATGATAGAAGATAGGAAAATAGTTTTTATTTAATCCCAGGTTTGGTGAATGGAAAATTTTTTTATTTTATCAGAGATTCAGCTTGTACTACAGTAGCCATCAGATCTGAATTTGTATATCCTTGGTGTTATTTAGGATATAAGAAAAGTGTCAGACTGAGTGATGGTACTATTAAACAGTATGAAGCTTGTAGAGTCTTTATCAAGACACCTTTCTTTACAGGCTATTGTAATGGAGTAGCCATACCCACTTTACCACAAGACATGTTGTTGGGAAATGTTAGGGGTATCAGATCATGTACTATGAGAAATATAGAAAGTTGGGAAAACAAATATAGTTATTTGTTACACAGAAACAGAAACCATAGAAATACCAAACAATACAATAGACATATCTCAGATAGAAGAAACATGACTTGTTATAATTGCAACAAACAAGGACATTTAGCTAGAGACTGTTGAAATTGGTCATACAATAACAATCAGAAGATTGCGAGTTCTCATTGTTATGAAAATTGTAAAAGAGTAAACCAAAACAGAAACAGTGAGTGTAAAGTAAACAGATATGAAAAGTATGATAACCAAAATAATGACACAAGACATAATGTGAATTAAAATTAGCATTCTGAATATATTACTGTGAACAATTCAAGTTAAAACTATTTGAAAAAGTCTATGAAGAGATGTTATGAGTATTTAAAGGTGTATACAAATATGGAACAAGTAAATGATGTTGGTTGTAAGAATATATATATATATATATACCATTTGAATTGAAAGCCTAATATAAATAGCTCTGTTAATATTGTGGCTGATCTATTGTCTAGAGTGACATTGACATAACTAAATATTGTATAGATATACATTGACAAGAGTTTATTCTATGAGGAGAATTCCATAGAATAGTGTTATAGTTTAAAGAGTGAAAACTCTATGAAAGTATTATTTTTGTACTATGTTAATAGTACTATATTGAGTCAAGAGTGAGAAGTTAATATGTAAATAGTGTTGATCTGAGTTTCATTAATATTATCTGTACCATGACAAATTGTATTCAACTGAAAGTGAGTATATATGTTTATTTTATCTCATCATTCATCATTGACGGTTAAGACAAAAAGGAAATTGGTGAGTGAAAGAGAAATGAATTATTTGGTATGGGATGAAAGGATATATGACTATTGAAATTGTTTACAAGTACTATAATGAATTGAATGTTTATTTTTTACAGTAAAACTTGTCCTAGAGTTGTTTTCTACTTCAGTGTGTGAACTTTGTCTTCATGAGAAATGTGCCATGAACTGTGCCATAAACTATTGTGAACTATGTCATAAACTGGAATGAGGTATCAAGAACAAAGAACTGTTTGCTATGAAACTCAGCTACTGTGAAGAAACATGAAGATTCAAGATTTTATGTTTGTTGTTTTTTTTTGCCCCATATGATGCTTTCAGTCCACTGTAAAGACTTGGACTGATTTAGAAAAAAAATATAGTCATATTTTTTTTAAGGAAAGGGGGGAGGAACTGTTAGACTGGTCAAAGAGTGAAGTTCCAGTTAGACACATGAGGGGACGTCAACATAATTTATAAAAGATTTGTCAAGAGATGTCAAGCAGCGGAGACCACACAAGCCTTATTACCATGGTGACAGTGGTAACGAGTTACATTTATTTCAGTGATATAAATCTATTTAAATTAAGTATTAAAAAAATAGTTCTGAAGTGTAGATCTACTAGAGTCTAGAGAGGCTTATAAGTTATAAGTTTAAGGTACGATAGTTACGGTATTCTAGATCTAGTTAAGTCTAGTCTAGATAGTGGATATAGTCAAGTTTGCATTGAAGATGGACGAGGTGAACTTAAACCACCAAAAGAATTAAACGTGATAGACGGAAATATCAGAGAAAATTTGTGTTAATGGTGAGGACAGATGGAGATTTACCTCCTGGCGTCAGGCGCTGACAAGAAGCGAAAAGGTCAAAGGAAGGCCATTATTCTAGATTGTGCAGGAGCACAGGTTCAAGAAATATGTGATCATTTTATTTATGAAGATCATAACAGTTATTATATATTTTATCACACAAATTGGGTAGTTGAGAAATAATATGGATCAAGTGAATTTTTAAAGTTGAAATATAATATTGGTTAAAAATAATATAACTAAGTTCATTCTACGAGGTTGCATTCCATAGAATTGATATACTTAAACTTTAAATTTGAAAAAAAATAATTTTGGGAGTACAAAGAAATATTATAAACTGTTATATAGTTTATATGTTGTATAGAATGATACTTGTAAATATGATGTATATAGAGATACATCATTTAGTATTTCATTATTATTAACATGGCACAAATTAAGCATACAGAAGTAAGTAAGATATATATATATATATATATATTATTGTGTATCTTCATTTACAAAGTCAAGACAAAGGAAAATGGTGAGTGAAAGAGAAATGACCTGGGAGGTGTATAGAGTGCCAAAATATATATTGTTATTAAAAGTGTTGACAGTTGTTATAATGACAATGTAATGTTTATTTTATCAGGAGTACTTGTCTTGGAGATGCTGATGTCATGCTTTGACCTCTATGATGTCATGTTATGAACTCTATGTTGTCATGTTATGAACTTGAGATGAAAATGTGCCATGAAGTCGATATGAACTTTACCATGAACTATGAAGTAATGAAAGAACTGTGAGCTATGGCCAATGAAGTGTGAACTACAAAAAAAAACGTTGGCATAAGAATGTTTGTTTGTTCTTTTTACCCATTTGATGCTTATGTCTATTGTAAAGACTTAGACAGTGTAATGACACAAAGAGGCGTAGAAGTTTTGGTTAATCGGGAATTCATATAGTGACGTGACAAGGAATTAAAAAGTAGGATTACGAACTAAGAGATAACGGACTAGGTTAGAGGACGACGTAGGCTGTGCCCTTTATTAATGATTAAACCTTGTTGAAATTTACTAACTGGATTTCTTTAAGTGATTCATAATTTAATATGTTTCTGTGTGTTTAAACAAACAGCTAAATTGAAAGTCAAATATCAAACAGAACAAAACAACACCAGGACAACAGATTTAGAAAAATATAAATATTATATAAATATAAGAAAAAGGGGGAGGAATTGTTAGACAATTGGTTTAGTTTAGTTATGCACTATAGTAGACTCTCTATAAATGCACATTTTATAGTAACGACATAGACGTTGGGGTTAGAGATTAATGAAGACTTTTAGAATACTCTAACTACTTTTAGAAAAAAATAATTCACAATTGGTCTTAATTTTGCCCATTTTAACCCAAAAAAGCCCAGTGGGCACAATTTAGCACACAAAAAAATTTCTTGTAATATTGACTATCTATACTTTCATTGTTAAGCGAAGAAAAAAAAAAAAGTTTTTGAAGGTAGACTACCAAATAAAGGTGGGCTTTATTGAGTCAGGAAGAGGTAGGGAAGAAAAAATCATTTACAAAAGATCACTTGATTTAGTACTACTTGTTTTAACATGTTTAATTTTTTTAGCTTAAAGAATGTGTAAGATGTCATAATATATCTCAAATATATGTGTGCTACGAAGATGAAACGGAATATGCAAAAAAACAAAAAAAAAAAAAAAAAAAGACGCTATAACTAAAACTATCTAGCAATTGAGAGAGAAAGTCTTTTTTTACAACTTTTCTAGATTTGCAAAAAATATGGGATATGATTTACAACATGAAAGTTTCAACTTTAACCATTATAAATTAAAGAAAAAGATGTAAAAATATTCAAATTCATTCAATATACACACTCAATAAAAAGGCAAAAGAATGACTAATGAGTCAATGAATTTAAATCAGCCTGACTCTGATGATGAAAATACACCAGATAAGGTGTTCAGTCTCTTCAACAGTTCATCCTTGATGTGTTCTGTGTTGCAGTCTAGAAATTAGAGTGTTAGCCTACCTGTGTCGCACTCATAGTAGACACACAAGTCAATGGATGCTTTCTTGAATTCTTACTTAAACATCTATTCTTGTCCTGAGTTGCACTTCACATCTAAGGCACCTTCTGTGAAAATATTTATCTTCATATATGTACATATACTAGCATGACAAACCAGCTACATCTATTCATTTGTTCCTTGGCTATATTTTGTTTTCACCAAAAAACCTCCACCACCTATTTCATACATTCACTAAGATGGCCTGCATTTGAATGGTTCTACCGAAAATGCTTTTTAACCCATGAATTCTAGTGTGTTACATTGCATTGGAACTGCCCTTTTTCTCTCTCTCTCCCCTTCTCTGGAACCCCCTCCTAGGCCCTTTACTTGAATTAGAACAACTTGTTCATTAAATCCCCCTTTCCAAATCTACTTTTGGCAGTGAAATTCTAGTATCACTTTCATACCCTCCTTCCATAATTCTATAAAATAAAATCTTCTAACTTTTCTTTGCTTTGACTTCTTAATTCAATATCGAAATACTAATGTACTTTTTGTTTTTTGGATGAACCCCTCCTGCCATTTTCCTTTTACTTACTTATTTTTGCACCTTATGCATAGTAACACTCTTCCACATAGTTTTGAAATTTAATTAGAATTGCCAAAAAAAAAAAAAAAAAAAAAAAAAAAAAGAAAAAATTATAATAAAGGAGGGGGATTCCGCAAAAATAAACAATATATAAATATATTAAAAAAAACAATTATTGAAGCCAGTGTGAAATGCTTGCCAGGAGTGATGATCTCCCGCCGGTATAGCTCTGAGGGTCATTGAGGCACGTAAGCTGTCACACTAGGTAAGGTATGTGCATCAGGTGACAGATAATTTAAATATATATATTTTTAAAAAACCCCACTAAAGTGGTAAGTGAACAGAAACTATCCTTATAAATCCCACTTCTCTGTAGCGTTTAGTAAACAAAAATTAAATTTAAAAAGCAATTTTAAAAAATAGATTTGTATTTATATACATATACACTGTTAAACTATAGGAATGCAATAATAATACCTCATGGTCTATATTAGATATTTCTTTACCATCTAATAATGATCTAATGTTTCTGACATAATTAAAGAACTAAGAATATGTTTTAGAAATCATATTTACAAACTATCTCATTTCCAGACAAACTGTTCCACCTGTGATGAAAGAGAAATCTGCATTGTCTCTCAACTTAGTTCCTGCATACAAAACAAGCAAAATAAGATAAGATCATTTTTATTGATCCAATCTAATGGAAATTCAGTTTGATTACAATTGACAACCTCAGCGTAACTACGGTACAAAAACAATATTGATGAAAAATTCGAACAACATTCACATACGAACACACATACACAATTTGACTTCTATGTACTTCTCGATGACGACAGCTGACCTCATAACACTCTGACCGAAAGTGGGATAAAGGAGTTTTTAAATCTTTCAAATTTAGTCCGAATTTAATAATATAATAAATATAATAAATTATTTTTTTTTAAAGAACAAAGGTTAATTTTTTTAAACTGATTGATGTTTTGTTAGGTACCATAAATAATCTATATATATATATAATTCTCTTCATGGATCAAGAGTTTGGACACCACGTAATGGAAAGATCACTTTTATTTTTGCAAGTCGGACAGAGTAGAGTTACCCTACCTAATTTAAGAGGAAAAAAAAAGGGGGGGGGGGGAGAAAACAAGTAGTATTCACCCATCACTTAATATTAGAGCCAGACTTAACCATTGTAGAGTCCTATGCAAAACAGATTTCAAGAGGCCAAGTTTGGGTAGGGATTCGGATATCAAGTGAAAATTAAGAGTTTGTATTAGAAAATGAGTTTGAGTTTTGGCACATTGATACAAATTAGGCCATGTCGTGCCCATAATCCTTCAAGAATTACTCTCCCTTTATATAACAAGGGCTAAATTCCATACAGTTAAATCATTAAAAGCAAGGTCTATTCACAGTTAAAATAGCAAAGGTACTAAAAATTCCTCTTTGCATTTTATTCATTCTTAACTATGTACAGAATTACTTTACGAGCCTTGCCTGTAACGAAGTCATAGAGTATATCATAAAAATTCTTTTTCCTACATAGATCACGCTTAATAGCAAGAATTACCAAATGTTTCAATCTATCTACAAGAATTGTTGACCTCAAGTAATTCTTCATTATTTTGAGGCGCGAGAAGCTTCTTTCACTAGATACCACAATTACCGGTATTGCATAATGCCGTTTTTTTAATCACACGTAGGATTAGCATTTTCCATCTTGAATGACACCATAATGACAAATTCTGTTTATATATTTGAGGGGGATTTGTACGAGTTTTCAAAAGATTTTAATATTTTCCGGATATTTCCAGGACTTTTTAGTATATTTTGCAATTTCTGGAGATTTCCAGGAGCTCCTGATAAATCGACAGGAGGCAGCGGAACATCTGTTATAAGTTATAAAATGGTTTAATTTAATAATTCATGTCTTGTCTATTCCAATGAATATCTGTACAAAGTTTAAACTTGATCAGAGAATGGGTGTGAGAGAAATAACCAGAGTGAGTGGATATAAGCTTTGCAAACAACAAATTTCTTTATACACTTTCACCCAACTCATTTATAATTTATTTAATGAGATGTAACACTGCATTTAAATATCAATTTATTCAACAAGAACACAAACAACATATATTTCAATAAGCACATGATTTCGGTATAAATGGTTTTCTGCAATTTAAATTTTAAATTAATTGTCAACTATAAATCTGTACTACATTTTTATGATATTTTTCTACATTTAGGTATTAGATGTACTACACCAAGCTTCAAGTGATCCAAAGTGCAGAGCAATTGAGTTTAAAATAAATATATGGTGACTTCTGCTACAGCATTAAAAAAAAAAAAAGAACACTTCTACTGCAGCTTCATTTGCTTCCCATCAAAGCTCAAAGAACAGAATTTAAATAATCACATGAAAAAGAGCCTTATTATTTTTATAGCAAAATTTAATACTGTTGCTAAATATGATTCTACTATGAATTCTATGAAGCTAGGTGCTGAAACAAGATGTGAGACATACATATTGAACATAAATGAATAGCAGAACCGGAGACATGTTTTTAAGAGAGAGAGTAGTGAATTAAATGCTATGAAAATGAGGGACTGCGTCGACAGAGTCCCGAGCCTGCGACCCTGGAAATGGCAACACCACCTAGCGATAACGCACTAAGCGAAGTTAACCTCTAGACCATCCAAATGTCAAAAAAACATTCTTCTGGTCTAGAGACACTCCGTCTGTATGCAAATTACCACCCCAGTGGTCAAAGGTCACATGCCACAGCCAACCCACCCCCAACTTCGCAGTATCCGTTCACCCACAACTTCAATAGAGCTGACAAACACAGCCGTTAGGCATGCATTAGACAAACTAATTGTGTATCTCTCAAATTAACAGGTGGACAACATAAATACATTACATAATAGAAGCTTCAGTGGGTATGAGCAATAAAGCTGCGAACATAAACATAGTGTTGAAGCTAGATCATACCTGCCTACCTAAAAAAGTCCAAATGTGTATTCCTGAGGGTCAAAATGTGTATTTTGGGACCTCAATGTGTAACACACACGCGAACAACTTTTTTTTTACCGTATAAACCGAAATGATATTAAAATTATATATATATATACACATATATATATATACACATATATATTATATATATATATTAATATAGACCTATGGATAGATAGATAATTTAATTCTCATAATCATGATAATGTGAGAATAACTAGTAAATTTAGAAACTAAAATTTCTAGCCTAAATAAATATAGTAATATAGTTTAGATCTAGATTAATCTAGAGTGACTATATTTTTATCTCTCTACCAACTAGATCTACTATCTACCTAACTGTTAGATCAGATTACAGTTAGATATAATCATATCTAGATCTAACTAATACTCCTATTACTACATTAATTTGATTAATTTATATTAATAAATTTCTAATAGTAGGCATATGCCATGCCTATAGACTTAGACTCTAGAAATAGTAATAGAGATCTAGACCTAGTCATTGCACTGCACTTTTTAATCTTTAACCTAAATCTAAAATAAAATCAATAAGCTAGATCTAGATCTAGATCAGATCTATCATCTAGACTCTAAAATTTAATTCTAAGTGAGTAGTGAGTGTTACCGTGGATTGGCTACAATAGGACTAACGTAGACCAAGATCTAGAATGTAGACTACTAGAACTAGATTTTCTAGATAACTAGAGAATTTCAATCTATCTTTAATATTTTTAATAATCTTACTCTTAGACTTTTAGAGTTAGACGGTAGCTAGGAATATATCTACTGTATAAAAAAAATACTATAATAAGTATTATAAGTAGATCTAGATTATTCTAGATCTAGTCTGTTATATGATATAGATCTAGATCTAAATCTAAATCTAGATTCTTAGATCTAGAGGTCTATATACATCTAGATCCATATTCTAGATCTAGCTAAAATACGATGTTTAGAATCAATAGCGCTTCAATATTTTTGATTAAAATTAATACAGGAATTTTTTATTATTTTTTTTTTTTGCGTTCGACTTTTTTTAAGCTCCAAATTAATTAATTTCTAATGAAAATAAAGTCACGTTGGTGACTGAATGATATCAAACAGCCTCTCGCAATCGCTCTTGCGTGGTACCAACTCCCTTCTCCCACCACTCCCGCGTTCTTCATTTGTAGACTAGATTTAATTGCTTGATTCCAATCAACGGGCTGGGCTTAATGTGTCCACCCCACCTTTTCTGTTGTTTTTTCCCCCCAGGACGGCTTAGCGCGTGACCTCTAGGTCAAAGTTGCCGCTTAGCGTGACCTCCGTGGCCGCTCGTAAGCTAGTTTAGAGAGGAAAAAAAAAAGTACGAAATGCGTAACGCGACGGGTTGAATTCGTATTTGCGTACTTGCTGTCATTTTTGGGCGATTTTGCGTAACGAATACGCATTTTGCGTAACGGTAGGCAGGTATGCTAGATGCTGAAACAATATGTGAGACATACTATGAATTCTAGATGCATAACTCCACGATGACATTCTGATCACTGTAAAATAATACTAAAATTCAAGTCAACCCTACTAGCTTTAAGTCTCTGACGACCATGCCCCATTTTTGTTACGAAAATCAGAATTTTGTATCAATCGATCTCTCACTGTCTATATTTCAATTAAAGCAAAGACATTCTTCTTGACTGTCTATATTTCAATTGAAGCAAAGACATTCTTCTTAATTAAATTTTTACTCCGATGAGTCAACTAATATATAGATCAACTTTAGGCCAATTACAAGACTAGAACTACCTTCTACATTCCTGGTTCATGTTAACTGGACAGTTTCAGAAATTTCTCATGTACAACCAAAACAATTCAAGTAAACACATGGGGCACCCATTCACAAACTTAACAAGTGGTTTAAATTATGATGGGAGAGCAACATTAACAAATGGATGAGTCTTTCAATGGATAAAACTGGTAAAAAAATTAGAAGAATGGAGAACAGTCTAAGGGACAGCAGAAGGAGAAATGTGAGTATGTATAGTATGGAATACTATAATACTATACTATACTATAATGTATATATGTATTTGATACTGTAAAAAAAAAACAACCTATATAGATAGACTACATCACAATAGACTATTATTATAAATTTGCAAAATAAACAATACTAGTCGACCGGCGGCATAGCATACGCCGACATTTTCCAGGGCAGGCCTTAGGCACTGCAACATATGCGACCACGGTGGGTCCCGAACTTTCTTTGGACCCGTGCTAATTTTTAGGTGTATAAATTATGAAATTGAACCATTTTATAAAGCATAACAGATTTCCCGCGGACTCTTGATTTACCAGGAGCCCCCTGGAAATCTCCTGAAATGGTATTAAATGCTATGCCGCCGGTCGAAAAAGTCCTGGAAATTTCCGGACATTATTAAAATCTTTTTAAAGTAAAAAAAAAAATGCTATGCTATTTTGTGAATGAAAATAGTGCGGATTTGGATATATTATTTCCCATTCACAACATGCTGCGCCATGGGATCTTCCCAATTGCTTGATATAAGTAAGGTGAATGCGTGAATTTATGAATGAAAAATACTATGACAATGGCTAATTGACCTTAATTTACGCAATTTTAAGAATATAGTCGACCTGCGGCATAGCATACGCCGCTATTTTCCAGGGCAGGCCTTAGGCACTGCAACATATGCGACCACAGTGGGTCCCGCACTTTCTTTGGACCCGTGCTACATTTTAGGTGTATAAATTATTAAAATATTGAACCATTTTATAACATATAACAGATTTCCCGCTGCCTCTTGACGACCGGCGGCATAGCATACACCGCTATTTTCCAGGGCAGGCCTTAAGCACTGCAAAATATGCGTCCGCAGTGGGTCCCGCACTTTCATTGGACCTATTCCTTTTTCCAGTCTATAATTTTTTATGTCTATGGACCCGTGCTAATTTTTAGGTGTATAAATTATTAAATTAAACCATTTTATAGCATATAACAGATTTCCCGTGGCCTCTTGGACTTGATTTACCAGAAGCCCCTGGAAATCTCATGAAATGTTATTAAATATTGGCCTACGAAAAAGTCCTGGAAATCTCCGGAAATTATTAAATGTCGATCTAGATTAGTTTCAAGAGTCTTACGACACAATAGGCCTATAATCTCTTCCGGCTTCCACTTTTTTAACCTCCCTTCCATTCACTACACAAATTCATAAGAGAGAAACAAATATTTGTGCATTGTACTTCATTTTATGTCTAGAATCTATGTCTTTAAATTGTGTTTAATCTCTAAGACTGAGGATCATGCAATTTTTTTTTCATAATTTAGAAATCATAATTCAATAGTAGATATATATACATGTGTTTTCAAGTTACTTCCTTTTTCCGGTCTATATTTATTTATGTCTATGCTATTTTGTGAATGAAATAGTGCGAATTGGGTCCATTTACACCGTGGTGCGTACGCCATGGGATCTTCCCTATTTACTTGTTGTTGCTTGCTTGTTGTTGTTTGAACTTTTGTGTGTTTAACCTCAGACTTAGAGGAATATATATATAGATATTAGATTAGTTTTAAATATGAAAATACATTTTGCAAATGCCCTAAAGAATTTCTAATTAAGTGGCATCATTATTAAAAATTGACTCACATTTATTGTATGTAACAAAGAATTTTTCTCCACACAACTGCTGCCATCATCTTACTAGTAAAATATAATTTGAAAAATACTTAAAAAAAGAAAAAATAAAGTTTTTAAATCTTGTAAAATGTTTGACATGTTTCAAATGTTCCTTCAGAGTTGAAAATAATCTACTTCCTAGTCCAATCCTTCAGCAGGATGACGAGGGATGGTATATGAGCCCAAACCACTGAGACAACAGAACACAAGTTCAGCGTGCATAATGCCCAACCAGGCAGCCAAGTAAGGGGAAAAACTGCACATTTCATAGCAACATCTAAGATTTCACTTTTTGACATCAAACAAAATTAATTAATTACCACTAATTGCATTTAATTAACTAATCTAGATATATTATTTGGAACAATGAATAATTGTGCAAAGTTTCAATATTACCTAAGAATGGGAAGAAATATGTTCAAAATTTGTACCAGACAAAGTTTGGTAAAAATCAAGTTAAATTTTTTTTAGTTAAAAAAATAAAGAAAAGCAAATATATTTCTAAGCAATAGTTAACAAAAAACTTTCAAAGTTAATGTTGTAATGACACCTGATTTATTACCAGATTGCACACCAGAGACTTCACTGCTTCAAGTGGGTTCAATCTCTTGTTGATTCACATTACATTAAGTGTACTCACCTAGTAGCCAATGGTGAAGTAAATGCAAATCTCCTTTTGCAAGAATTTCAATAACTGTTGGCAATTTTGCTGATGTCTTGAGGATGAACCTAGAATAAGTGTATAAAATTATATTTACTTTAAACAAAAATAAAATTTAAGGCATCCATTTTTGTATAATAATATATCAACAGGCATGCCACAAGCCACATATATCACCTCAAAAATATTGAACATTTTACAGCACCATTATGACTGGGGAGGCGCAGTGGCTGAGTGGTAAAGCGCTAGGCTTCTGAAAAGTGGGTCCGAGGTTCTTCTAATACTGGTGAAGGCTGGAATTATTTTTTTTAATCTTTAATAGAATGGGTACTTGACATTAGTTGGGGAAAAGTAAATGCGGTTGGTTGCTGTGCTGGCCACATGACACCCTTGTTTAAGTTGTTAACCATATACTTCATATAGGCCACAGAAACAGATGACCTTAACATCATCTTATCTATAGACCACAAGGTCTGAAAGTGGAACTATTATGATCTGCCGATACAAATAAAATTTTTATATTAATAAGCTTATTCCATGCATTTATGTCTTATGTATAATTGGACATTTAAAAAAAAGACAACAGCATTGGCATTGCCATTGAAATCCACAATTTTGTGTTATTAGATAGATTTGTCTTTGATGCTCTCTAGATTGCAACAGATCATGATGTGCTTTGTGGAAGTCAAGTGCTTACAACTTGATAATATTACAAGCTGAAAGAAAATTAAATTAAATGCTATTCAATCCCCTCCTATTGAATTGTATTAACTTACTATTAGCACACTACTATTAGACTATATTAGATAACTATTATAATTTTTAGATTTCTAGTCTAGGAGGGGTCTTGGATTGCAGATAATATATGCCATACACAAAAGAAGCAGAAAGAAGGATGAAAATGCAACAGCTTCTGGAGACTACATATATGCCCAACCAGCGATCACAGCTGTGTATCATTCAAGGATCTGCCTCTTTATTAGTCACACAAGAGCTTGCAAGGGGAGACGTAAAATGCCAGAGCCTCTACGGGCTCTAGCTCTAGATTATATATTTATACTAGAGAGTAGATCTACTACTAGAAACTTACTAGATTATATATACTAGATAGATCTCTAGATAATGGTAGATTTAGATAAGATAGCAGCAATTCTGAGCGATGAGTATTTAAAAATCTAGATTCTAGATAATTACTTTAAAAGTTAAATAATTAGATGTAGATAATTACTTTAATTAGCTAGATATGATTATAATTATATTATGATATATATATATATTATATATATATATATGATTATATCTAGGCCAAGATCTAATTCTAATTTCAAAACTTACTGACCAGACTCAGACTTCTCAAGAGTCAAGTCATACTGATGATACTCATACTCTGAATCTCTTTTCTGCTCTGGCAGCTCTCATCAGTGACCAGTCTCAGCTCTGTGACTAGTCCGCCGTGTCTGGGTCTGGGGCTATAAAACTATCACTTGTATCACTCATCAGGTAGCTTCAAAGCCGACAAAGCTTGCATTTAATATGATAATGCAAGGACATTCACATTGATCATTGTCATTCATTGAAACTTGAGTTTCAGTTTGAGTCTAGATCTTATCATTGAATCTAACAAAGTAGAGACTAGAGTCTCTAGAGACTGTACTAGAGTCACCTACTGGCTACTAAGACTAACTTCACTACTAAGAGTAAGACTAACTTAGTCACTAAGACTAAGTCTAAGTAAGATAAAGATTCTATAAATTATACTTATACTATAAATAATTAATAATATAGGGCTAGGGTTCTAGAATCTAGATTTAGTCGCTAGACCAGCAGCTAGATCTAGTAATCTAGTCTAGATCCATGAATACATGCCTTTATTGGCTTTATTATTATATTATATGACTTAATAGATATGATATGATATAGACATAGCTAGATCTAGATTTAGCTATCTATAGCTATGCTAGCCTAGTACAAAAGGACTAAAACCTCAAACGAGCTTCATTTCAAGTTTTTTTTTTTAAATAAAATACCCAGAATCAATATAGGTCTAGATCCATGATATTGTAAGTTTTAAACCCAGAACGATTTACATAATAATTTGATTATAATAACTGTTCTTCGGAAATGAATTTTAAAGGGAAACGCCGATGGTTTTGACAATTTTTGATATAATATGTGTTTTGATTCACAGATAATTAATATATTATTCTTTTTATTTTATTTGAAATAATAACTCAGTTATTGATGTTTTTCTGACGTAATTTTTCTGCGCATCCAAAACAGTCAGACTTTCACCGGGTTTCTATGTGACGTCACACTAACCTATTAATTTAATCTATTGACTCATAGCGTGAGACCATAGATACAAATTCTCATTAAAAAAAATAAATCGCCGTCTATACGGTTAGATCTAGGATCTTGTAAGCAAAGAACAAAATGCGTATTAAAAGGAGATTTACATGCTTGAATAACCACGACAGTGTATATTTTCTCGCCTGACCACTTAACACACAACAAACATTATCGCTTGGTTGTCTTGCCATGACCGACTACACGTAGTCTAGACTCGCCTTACACTGACCAGTTTGTTCGAATCAGTCAGACACACGATATATTTACTTCTTGGGATAGGGAGAGGTTTAGATGAAAATGTTTTTTTTTTTCTCGAGTTGGTTATCCTAATGCTTTTACATCTCTCTCTCTCTCTATATATATATATATATATAGTTTCCCTTTCAGTATTGTTGAAGGAAGTGACGTATGTCTAAGATAAAAACAGAATTTCAAAGAACCCCGTTTTTTAGGAGGCGTGGCAAATTTACTGTCCAATTTATTAAATATAAAATTTTCTAAGCATTTAAATAAAAAATTATATAATTTTTACTATTACAACTTTTTACGCATAATTTAAATATGTCAATAATTAAAATTTGAAAAACTATGAGAGTTTCCCTTTAAACGAAATCGAGCAAAACCGTCAGTTTGGAGGTAGAGAACGGTAAGAACCTCGCAAAGTCAAAAGGAAGTTGCTTTAGACTTTAGACAAAAGACAGAAAGAAAGCTGCACTATCAGATAGCCCTAATATAGGTGCTTTCAAGAATTTACTTGTTTAGTCATTCAAAATTCTGCCCAGACTAAAACAATGATTTATCTAATTATTCTAATTCTAAGCGCATCCATTGTCTCTCAAGACAGAATTAAGGAGCAATATAATATAGTATATAGCCTATACACTTGAATTTTCTTCATTTTGTCATAGACAAAATTAAGATTTGTAGATCAAGCCCTATACATTAGCATTCTATACAGCCTGCGCCTAATACACACTCTCACCTGTTAATTGTACCCTTGAACTTCGTGATAAAATAACCCTCCAAACTTACAATATGTAATGCCCCCTTTAAAAAAAAGGCATTTATAATCCCTCACAATCACTGTAACGATTCGTTGGATTCTTAATTATAGATCAGGAGGAGATGTAGACATCTACTTATTCCGTTTTATTTATTGTTTTGTTAATCTCGATCGTTTCTAGAGCTGCTTAACTGACGCACGAGTTAGTCCACGAGTGTTGATAGTGAGTAGGCCTAAATCAAATCAACTGATGGGTAAATGCCTGGAATAATCACTGTTGATTTAAGATTTCCTGAAAGTTCCGTCGTTCTCTTTGTTCTTTTTTTGTTTTTTTTTGTTTTACAGGCGTCTGTTGTTGCTCCCAACCAGATAGGATTTAAGTCACCGTAGGCCTATAAGTCTTTTCCTATAATTTCGTTGCCTATAATATTGCTTCTAGGCCTAGCTCTTTTATCACCACCAGGCAGCCATCCATACCTTTTCCCCACCGCTTTGTTAATTTTCTAGTATTGTATTCCGGGAACTTCTTTTTCAGATTGGTTTTGACCATATAGACTTGATATATGTTAATTAAAAATGTCTGTTTTATGTTGCTTTTAGACTCCACTCCATCATCTGCCTGGTCGTGAGGTTTGCGCGCTGGACTGTCGTTCAGATTTATCGATGGTCCAGGGTTCAAACCCTGCCCGCTCCCATCCCCCGTCGTCCTGCGGGAGGTTTGGACTAGGAAGTAATTATCTTCAACTCTGAAGGAACATCCGAACATGTAAAACATTTTACAAAACAAACACCAATGTTTTTGGAGATTCAATTCATATATTTTCTATTTTTTTCTTCTTCTTTTTTTTTTTTTTAAAATTTTGCGCATGAGAATTCCCAAACTTGTTGGATTGTTTGTAAACATGTTTTAAAATCGTTTTACATGTTTCAGATGTAGGCTACGAAGACGCCGTAGAAAGGCCAACGTATAACCTGCACAAAGATGCAGTCTTATGCCCCTGAAACGCTCAGGCCTACATCTTCGATCAGCTTCCAATGGAACTGAACAAATAGCCCAAGAAGATGTGCTTTCTATGTCAGCTGTGTTTAACGGCACATATTCACAAATGAAGTAGACATTAACTTATTGGAGTCGTTATTAACAATTTACTTAGAATTGGACAACATAAATATCAAAGTGTCGGAAACAAAGAATATGAACAGAAGGATAACTATTGTGGTGATGGTAATATAGAGGAGAGAGCCCAGAGAGCTTACTTGCTGTCCCTTTCATTCAGTTCAAAGGGGGGTAACATTTATTTTCTGTGTCGTATTTTGTAATCAAATTGACTTATAAGTTGGTGATCATGTATGCCGTTTATGCAGTTGACCGTAAATTGACCTACAAGTAATGGATTTTAGGGCCGGGGAGATTTATTTTTTCGGGACGCCTGCATTTTGACATCATGACATGAGAAAATGTACTATCTCTAATGTCTGGAATAGCCTAGATGCAACACGGTCACCAACGTACAGAACATCATGAATAACAAGATAACTTGGCATTGGCTTAATATTTAATGCAAGAACAACTAATTTCGGACACTCATTTGGGGCCCTCCCTAAGTAGGGGGCGGGGGGATTTTCAAATTTGGACCTCCTCCACCCATCCTAGCTACGTACGCCACTGTCTACAAGGAATTGTTTTCAACACCATCATAAGCAATATGCCAGCGAGTTGTTCTTTGATGAAGGATCTTGAATGCGGATAGCCTTTGTTAATATAAAAGGTAGAAAAAAGTGTTCGCATTAAGTTCACCAATAAACTGGTAGCCTTTGCTCTTAAGTGGTATCAAAGAATTTAAAAATCATATAATATGATATTCAATTCAAGCTAATTAAGGTGGAACGTACATTGTAACTGTAATCATTTGTATGAGAGACTTTTTTTTTTTACACATCGAGATTTTGGAAAGGCCGCATGCTTGCTTACATGCTGAAATAAAATATGTTGATTGCCTGGCCACTGCACGTACTGCAAGGTGCAGAGTTTTTTTTTGTTTTCTTAATTCTTATTAGATCTAGATTCCGTTGTACTATTTATTGTAGACTACTTGTTTTAGTTTTGCCATTGATTGGATGTTCGTGCGTACTTTAGCCTATATTTATCTAGCACCAATTCTTTTTATGTGTACAATTTTAGAACCGTTGCATTGTTATTCGGTCTATGGAGAATATTTCTGTTGCAATATCATCGGTTCACAGATATAAATAAATATAGACTGGAATAAGGAAGTAACTTCATGTAACTTGAAAACATGTATATCTATTGAATTCGGATTTCCCAATTATGAAAAATAAAAAAATTGCATGATCTTTAGTCTTAGAGATTAAACAAAATTTATAGACATAAAATAAAGTACACACAATTAGGCTGCGTCACCAATTTCCATTTCATAAAACTCTCTTATTGGCCAGTCTATATTTATTTATGTCTATGCATCGGTTTGTCGGCTCATAAACGATTCCTACTGGCTTGTTGGTTCACCCCTGTTTAGGGGATCTAGTGGTAGCTAGGACTGTAGTTAGCCTGCTTGTTGGTTCACCCCTGTTTAGGGGATCTAGTGGTAGGACTGTAGTTAGCCGGCTTGTTGGTTCACCCTTGTTTAGGGGATCTAGTGGTAGGACTGTAGTTAGCCTGCTTGTTGGTTCACCCCTGTTTAGGGGATCTAGTGGTAGGACTGTAGTTAGCCGGCTTGTTGGTTCACCTCTGTTTAGGGGATCTAGTGGTAGGGCTATAGTTTGGATCTGAACTGGAGCCATCTGGTCTTGTGCTATTTGTGTCTAGACTACCGGATACATACTGAGGTGTTGGGCCTGAGAGTCCGCAAGGTGCGCATTGTTGTTTATCTTACCAAGATTTTTTTTTTAAATATCCCCAAGTGTCAACAAAGTTTGAGTATTACCACCATCATCATCCCCTATATACATTGTACATATTTCATCTGTATATCAAAGTGTTATTCAAGGGTTTAAATAATATTAATTTAATAACATGTTACTCTATAAAATGTCAAAAGACCCGGGCAAACGAGCCAAGGCTTACAAAATTTAATAAAACAACAACAACAGGTAAGCCTATTTAGTCGGTATCATATAGATTCAGTTTATTATTGATCATTGAATTTTGAAGAAATAATTCAAAGAATTTTTTAAATTTGCAACCAATGTTACTTTTCAACTACAGATTACCTTAATTTACCTTAATTATTCATTACTAATATATTTATGTATGGCTATAATTACAGTTAAGTCGTATACATGTAGCCTATAACAAGTAGATATTGATAAAAGGATTATTATTCAGATTAATTTTACCATGTTAAAATCATTCATACTCATTATACAATGAAGAAAAGTTTTCTATGTCACAGACATCCTTATTAAAGACAAAGACGTCAATAATTACATTAAACACATACCCAGGTATATAAAGCATAGAAGAAACCAGAGCACCAGAAGCACTTGCCAAAGGAACTGTCCCACAGGGTTGTCGCACAGTGTTGTTGCGTTAAGTAGCTCTGGAAAACAGTTCAATAGGTTTGATAAACCCTCTGATTCTGTTGATGCCGCCATAAGATGAGCTTTATTGCAGTTGTCTAAGCTCATCAAACATCGAAGATGCTGTTCTCTGGATATTCCGCGGTAGACGTCGGAAGCAGTTATCTTCATCTGTGATCCTTGTGGCGCGCTCTCTCTAGTTGATTGAATGGCAGCGTCCAGTAAGCTAACTACAATGGCATGCAAGACGCCTGACTTGAACACCGCAGCCTCTAAACTGGAATGACCACAAGGGCACGAGCAGAATCTGGAATGATCCTCCATCGTATCTTGGGGATAGCTGCACGAAGTGACACACGATTCGCAAGATGAACAGCCATCAGCGGAATCATTTGTATCTGAGATACTAAGCGGCATTCTATGTCTCTGTGAGTTAGAGAAACGAAATAGCGACTCGCGTTTGATTATAAAGCAAATTCACAAATCTGGTATTTCCTTTGAAAATATAAATGCACTTTATTTTTAACTCTTTCTCTCCGTAATTATTTACCACATTCTGATGGAATCAACGCTGGTATCGTCAGTTTGGAGAGAAAGAGTTAACAGATGAAAACTTTAAAAAATAAACAGAGAGATTGATATTCTATTCAAAACTTTTAGGTATGGAAAAACTTTACAATAACACTGTCTTGTTCAGCACTGCTAAGAGACTAATGCAGAATGTTTTCACTACAAACGTCAAATTCGTAGCTCCCGCTCTAAATATTACTGGCCTGAACACTTGAGATTAATTTTATGTAGCTCGAAATCGTTGCGGTCTTTAACTACGACATCATTGCAGTTATAATTTTTTATATTTATAGTTTAGTTTCTTATTCAATTAAGAAGAATAATTATGAAATAAAATAAATTTGATTTAAATTTAAAAATACTCGAGATAGTGTAAGTAGAAAAAAATATATTTGTTCCGTTTAAATGACGCTACGTATTAGTACTTATAGATGTTAGTAGGCTACTTAAAGTTTTAGTTGTTTCTTGTAGTAGTTATTTCTGCTCACACTAATATTTAATTAATACACAATGGACATGCTTTCGCTAACAAAATATACCCCACCTTCTACAGTCTACACCCTTTAGCTTGTTTCCGATTGATCACAATATACTCTTGTTTCAATATAAAGAGATTTTGGTTACAATGTTGTCAAAAAAATTCAGTAAACAGGTTTTGATACAATAATTAGGTTTATAATTTTTGTTTTTAATATTATTTTCCCAAGAAAATTAGAAATATTTATTGGGTTATTGAAATGATAGGTGTTGTCTGGTACTTTCAATTGAAGATAAGCAGTACTAAGATACTTTATTTGTGTTGTTTGTATCATTAAATAGTTAGTTGAACACAAATTCATTCGGAGTACATCTACTCATAATTTATATCACTCAGGAATTTTGAACTTTTTTTGGAATTTTTAGGACGCCCCTCAGTCCACCCAACTCTAGTGGGTACCTGATATTAGTAGGGGTGGTTGTTGTGCTGGCCACATGCCACACTCATAGATCATCGGCCATAGAAAAAAGATGGCCTTTACATCATTACAGGGTCTGAAATTGGGATGCAAGTAATATAGCAACACAGTTGAAGGGTAAAAAAAACAACAACATAGAACTTAAAAATATAAAATTAATTAATTAAATGTCTACCATTCGAAATTTTCTATCGAAAACATGAATAAATGTAATCCTTTTTTTCAAGGGAGTGTATCGTGCGTATATCGTATGTCATTTGTAAGAAAAATGTGAAGTCCAATGAATAAGAAATCTATTATAACTGCCGCACGAGGAGAGGGATACATTAAAGCCCAGCCAGACACGCCTTGGTTGTTTCTCGGGCAAGTCGGCGCAGAATGAAAACAAGTCCAGACATGTCCAGACAGTTCAATGAAAAGATAACTCTTACTCAACTCGTCCGTCCATCAATATAGAGGTCATGGTCGATTCATTTTCATGGAATCAGTTTTATTTTACGCGCCGCATGCATTGTCTTACAGGTCAAGTCTATGTGTGACGTCTGCCTTTATCATATTTAGGGGGATCATCATGAAGTCCTTAAGTATGCCATATAGTGTGGCAAAGAAATAAAACATCCCCGTTTGAATTTTTTTAAAAAATTCTATGCAGATGATTAAGAAGTACGAAAATCTACAATGACAATAGATACAAACGTAGAGCCCATTTTGAAAATACAAATGTTGAAAGAATTTATATGACGTACAATATTTCGTGTTTCAATACAAAAATTCAACATATAAATAAACATTGTTTCAAACAACAGTTACATGTTAGGAAAATTAACAAGAAAAACATTAACAATACTTTTTTAAAAAGGTAGTACATTATTTATACAACTTAAAGAATGATAGTTTTTCTCTTCATAATTAATACATTTTAGATTTAAAAAACAACTGATCATTTATTTTTACCCCCCCCCCCGGTCAAACTAGTTTTCCCAATGTGGCCAACGAGATAGTAGACCTAATTCTTTAGT
>JADKLZ010067309.1:0-17044 GCA_021533235.1 Biomphalaria straminea | reverse complement strand
AATTCTTTAGTTTTCCCAATGTGGCCAACGAGATAGTAGACCTATAGGCCTAATTCTTTTCTTAGCGATATACATTTGTAGGAAAATCGTTAGAGACGTTTTTTGAGATCCGTGTCCAGGTTCAAACTGGTCCCTTTAATGAAGTTGTGACTTGAATAGAGGCATTGTAAAAAGGATTTTTAATTATATCAAGAATTCACAATACAATATTTCATAGATTTGTTTGGTATCAGGTAACAAGACAGACACACAACACAAACACAAGAATACTACTGATAAATGAGGCAATAGAAACCTTTGTTCGAAATATGTTTGAAAATCTAGTCCAGTAGTGAAGTGGTGACAGAAAGATGGATGCCTGCTCTCTTTGTTGAGACTATACACTGTTTTGACCACAGTGTCCAAATCGGTCCGGAGGGGGGGGGGCTGGCATTACACTGAGCACATAAATCAAACTCTCAAAGATTTTTATAGTAAAAAATAATCTTTACTAGAGGTTTAATATCTACAATATTTGAATCATAGAGGGCCTATGAAAGAATAAATAATAATGATTATAAGCAGGGCCGGTCCTAGGCCACTGCAACCTATGCGGTCGCAGTGGGCCCCGCGCTAACTCTAGGTGTAATTATTAAATTGCAAAATATATACGAAAAATTCCATGAAATCTCCCGAATTTATGGAAATCTCCTGAAAACTTATAAAAATCTCATGAAAAATAGACCAATAGGTAGCAAGGTTCGTAAAATAAAGTTAATGTAATAGAAATTTTGAACTTAGTAAAGAATGAATAAAATTCAAAGTCGATTTTTTTTTCTAATACAAAATCTACATTTTCACTTATTATACTTTTTCCCACCCACACTAGGCCCCACGCAATCAGTTTCGCATTGGGCCCCGCAATCGCTAGGACCGGCCCTGATTATAAGAAACAATAAAAAGAAATATATATATACCAGTATCAATAATTGTTAGGCAATAGGCCTACAAATCACACGGGCTATATAATAATAATACTAGTAAAATAATACTAATTATTATTACAACCAGAAGGGTACCACAACATTTCTTTCCAGAAAAAGTGGCAAAGTGCTTTTTAGTCTACCCGAATCAACGAAACAATAGTTGGGGAAAAATAAAAGCCGTAGGTCGTTGTGCGAGCAACATGACATCCTCATGAACTTGTAGGCTACAGAAACAAATGATTTTTAAATCATCTGTCCTATATATCATTAGGTCTGAAAGGGAAACTTTTCTCTTTTTACTTTATATCAAAAAGAATAGGGAAAACTTGGTAGTCATCAAAGGAAACATCAAGGAAGGAACATACATTATCGCTAATTGCATTTTAGATTGAATATACTTTATAAATTGCACATTCTTATTTTATAGATTAGATACACTACTTCTCCACACAATAGGCCTATACATACGCTCTACGCGTATTCATGTGTCGATATAGTCGTGCATGATAAAAACTCTGCTAAGTCATTAGTTTTCCTGGCTGATTCAGGCAACCCGTTCCATACTGCAATGTTAGAGTTCGTTCTGTAAACGTCTAATAAATCTTGATCATGACAGTGCTAGACAATGACATGACTAGAAACCCACCAATCATGATAATAGATTTTTTAAAATCTAGGTCAGTGATGCCCAACCCTGTCGGCCATATAAATTTGCGACACTTTGGCCACATCACATCCAACAAATGTCGACCTTGCCCTTTCAGATTCATTCGAAGGGCTTGAACAGCGCAACTTTACTGGTTGTTAAGGCCAGCAGTTCATAGGTTGTGCATCTCTGCTTTGCAAAGCAAAGACTTTTGGAATGTTATAGAATAATAATAATAAGGCTTTTCTTCGAGTCCGAAGAGGAGTAGAGTATTTTACCTGGCTACCCAGTCCCAGCTGCGACCTACATAATCTGTCACATCTAGCGCAGATATAACCGTTGCCCGGCGGTGGTCAATTTAGGTTCTCTTTTAGCTGTCTGTGTCCGGCAATTGGGGATTTTCTTTTGGTCTCAAACTACTAATTGAGGCCCTATTTAACATTTATTGAGTGGAAAACTAAGGTTTTTGAAGGCTTTTTTTTAAACAGTCCACACTTCTTTTTGTGTGCCTTTTAGACGTGCCGTTGTTGTCAGTGTCCAGTAAATCCTTTATTGTCATAACCTTCCACCCTTGACCCATCCTGTCCACTGTCAGAGCCTTGTTCCTCTCGAAACTCACTATTAGCTTCCAACCTCTGACCCCTGCTGTGCTGCAGGTCAACGCTTTTTCTCTTCCCCAGTTTTCTCTGGTGGGTGAAAACGACACCGGCCACAATGGCCATTACGGCCACTCCAATGCAGACCAGCACGATGACAAGAATCTTCCAGTTCAGCGTTGCACTGAGGCCTGTGTCTTCGAGGGGTGTCTCGCTAAAAGGGGAGTAAGGCGTGGTGATGTTAGCTGGATCCGAGTAGGCACCCGTTCCAGCTGAGCTCGTGTACGCCACTCTCACGGAGTACTGCTTGTGCTCATCTAGTCTATGCACAACCCACGTCGACACGTTGGTAGAACTAACGTTAGACGTCATACCACTCTCCGTCTGGTTGTCTGCTGAGCTCACTCGTATAACAAACCCTATCAGCGTAGTTAATAAATCCACAGGGGTTGACGATGATGTCCAGTTCACTTCTACAGAAAACGCATCCAAAGCTCTGATGCCTGAAATACTAGGTGCATATTCAAGTAAAAGATCTTTAACCCGAAATGGAATTCTCGTAACGTTGCTGCGTTTGTTAGTTTGTCGGTTGTATGCAACAAGTTCTACGAAATAATCACCATAGTTCAAATTTGGAAACGAGACTTCTGGAGGATTGACCACTTCAACTATAGTGTGCTTGATAAGGGTGGACACTGAGTTATAAAGCATGGCGGATATTTCTGTATCCCTTGCTTGACCGTTGAGAGGATCTGGATGTTTCCATTTCACAAATGCAGAGTGGTTGATGATGTCGACAGTGACATTGGTCACAGGGGATGGCGCCGCTGCGGCGGTGGAAGATTGGAAAATTGAAGATTCAGCACCCGAGCCCAAAATGTTGACCAAAAATAACCTGAAATCGTACTGAGAGAGAGGTTTTAAATCAAAAACATCTGCAGATATGGTGTAGATGTAAGCATCACCATTTGAGTCGACAGTCACATTGATGACTGGTGCGGGCGGTGGGGTAATTTGCAGGGAGCTGCTGTTGGAACAAGATTTGTTCGAGACGAGGGAATAAATCTTTCCAACAGTCAAATAGTCTTCAACATTGTCAGAAAGTAAGTAGGCCGTGTTCTTCCATTCCCCGGTGTCTCTGAGTCTAGACTGAAAGACTACTTGACTAGGTAACATGCTGGGTATGGTGGCTTTGAATGTTAAAAGGATTCTCGCGGACGTTGAGTCAGGAGTGACGTTGGTTATGATAGCTCTGGTTGGCGCCTCAAAAGTGACGGGCACGCTACCGTACCTATTTACCGGATCACATTTATACCGTGACTTAATCTTAGTTTTAGTCACAAACATAACGTTGTTGCTCACCCTGTGACCATCTAAAGTACTCACATCTGTTTCATCGAACGAGTATCTTATATTAGGGAGTGGCAGCCCTGTTGTAATACACGAGACGGAAAACTCGCTTTCAAGATCTCGACCATAAATGTCTCGCACGATGACTGGCGCTTCTGAGACATCCAAAGATGCATTCCGAAGTTCACAGCCGAAGATGTTGCAAGCCCGGCATAGCCATTTACCTCCATACTCAAAGTTATTGGTGTTTGAGATAGTTAATGAAGATTGCAGCATTTCTCCTAAAATATTTTGTCGCACTATTACTCCGGCAACACCGGTGCTGTTGATTATAGTCTTTAAGGGGGTGACCCAGATTATTTCTGGAACGGGATTACCCGACCCAGAACAATTCAGAGTCGATGGTTGTGAGCTATAAACACTTGGGGTGCTGATCATGATGTCAGAAGGCGCGTAGTTTATTGATAAATATGCCGGAGGGGATGTCGTGACCCCATCCTGGTTCTCTAGTGAACAAACAAACCATGACTTGTCCGTTCTTAGTGCACATTGGAATACCAAATCACCTTCTGGCGCCAGTAGCCAGCGCTGTTTGTCTGTCCACGAAGTTTGCGTTTCCCCGTATTTTATTTTAGCCAAAATCTGTAAGCTAGTTCCGCTGCTGTCGGAGGTGTACCACGAAATGAACATTGGCGATGAGCTATTGCCTCTGCAGAGTAAGGCGACGCCTGAGAATTCAGAAACTGTAATATTTTGTGGAGGTGATGTGAAATAGGGCAAGCCTGTGAGACGAAGGTAAACTGATGTGTTTCTCGCCCCTGCTTGGTTGTTGGTGTGGCATGTGTACATTCCGATATCGCTCTGCTGAATATTGTTTATGGTCAGGGTCCCGTTGGCATCCTTAGTGATTCTTGAGTTCAGCTGAAGGGAATAGTTGTTGAATAGCCATCGCTGAGTAGGCACAGGGATTCCCACACTGTAGCATTCTAGGGTGACGGTAGAGCCAAGGCTTACTGTCTGGTTTTTCGGCATCACTTCGAACTTGGGGAAAGTGATGACTCGTAAGATAGTAGGCTCGAACCGCATCCCTTCGTTGTTACTTGCCATACACACGTAGAGCCCTGCATCGCTTTCCAGGACGTTGATAATTTTCAAGCTTGTACCGTTGTCCAATGAGTATCTTGGTGTCAGGCGAGGAACTACCAATGTTAAGTTTCCATTTGGCATGTTGCCTTCAGACAGCAGCGTCTCTTTAATTTTAGCCACATCCGTAGATTGAATGGATGGGTCGACCATATACCTATAATACCACTCCACAGTAGCAGGTGGGTTGGAGTCAACTTGGCATTGAAGTATGACGGAGTCACCTTCTATCACGCCTTGGCTGACAGGAATAACTAGGAATGCCGGTGGACCTAACACAGTGACGCTAGCGGAAACCCTAGAAGAACCAACTTTGTTTGTAGCAAAGCAGGTGTACATCCCTTGATGGCGTCTGTTGGACAACTTCACTTGGAGAGATCCCGAGCTGAGAATAACCTCGTTTCCAATGGCATCAGAAGCGGAGATGTTTCTTCTCGTATTTGTAGGTATGGACCACGTGATGTCGGCTGCTGGATTGGCTACAGCGCCACACTGAAGAGTGAAAGTGCCGCCTTCTTTAACTGTCAAACTTTGCGGTGTCTGGGTAAAGTACGGAGCGTACTCAATGTCAACCAATGCGCTGGCATTGGTGCTTCCTTCGGGGTTTGCCAATACGCATGTGTAGCTACCAGCATCATATCTAGTGATGTTTTGAAGTGACAGTGCTCCAGAATCATTAATCGAGGCACGATTTTTGATTGTATCACCAAACGTGGATAGGTTTAGTCCGACGAAGCTGAAGTCTCCGACAGCCAAGCCCTGTCCATTAGGATGTATCCACAGCACTGACGGGTTGGGGTTCCCATCTCCCGTGCACACCAAGTTCAACAGGTCTCCTTCCATCAGCATGACCATGGATGGCCGAGTGATAATGACCGGGGCCATAGGTCTCCCAGCCACAGTTAAAGTGACCACAGGAGAGGATGTTGACCCGAAACTGTTGGTCCAAGTACATTGGTACGTCCCAGAGTTGACAAGGTCCACGTTGTAAAGACGCAACGTTCCAAAGGCATCGACAGTGTCAGGTGACAGGGTAGTGTTGGCAAATGACCAACTGACCACTCCTGGAGGCTCAGAAATAGATCCACAAGGATACGAAATGTTGTATCTACATTCAGGAAAAAAAAAACATTGAAGGTAAAAAGGTAAAAGAAAAAAAAATAAATTTAAAATGAAAATTTCGACCCCCCACCTTCCTTCAAATATGTCCCACGGGAGGAGTCTATATAGTGTTGTTACTCTGTCAAGTTCCTTTCTTAAAAAACACTAATGGCGTTCACTATCGTCTTTGTCTTGCTATAAATAGATTATCAGTGCGACTTATCGTGCTTCAATACTGATAATAATAATATATATACTGTCGTTATATCAACCGAAGGGGATAATGACAAGCGAGATCACAGATACCTTCAAGGCCCTTAACATCCCAAAGAAAATTCTCGTTGCCTTACAGAGGGGCGGTACTGCTGCAGAAATGCCACATCAGCAGAACATTTCTTTCTAACGAAACTCGACCCTGGCAATGCCAGAGAATCAATATTAGTTCGTTTCTAATGTAATAATATTAGATACACGTCGAAATGTCCCCATTTGAGAAAGAGATGTTTAGGTTATGACAGCAGGCTGGCTTCACCAAGACTCCAACCACTGAGCTTCAGATCGGCAGCCGAGCGTTCAAACAGTATATTCATTGCCAAGACCGTACCTTTAAAAAGTAGAACTACGAGCAAGTATAAAAAAAAAATACACGTATTAACACAGTCACAAACAGACAGGCCTTGTTAAAAATTCATATTTGTAGGACCGGAAAACCTGCACAGTGGCCGACTGTGTGTAATTTTTTTTTTTGAGTAACTTCGTAGGCCCGTCGGAGGTGGAAACAAACAGGACAATGGCATCTGTTACTTTGGCCCACGGTTAACGAGGGTGTCATGTGGCCAGCACAACGACCGACCGCCATTACTTTCCCCAACTAATGTCAGGTACCCTCTAGAGCTGGGTAGACTCAGAGGTGCCCAAAGATCCCGAAATTAAAAATCCCAGGTTCAGAAGCCAAGTGCTTACCTAATCAGCCAACGGACCCCCCCCCCCCTCCCGAAGTATCAAACAAAAAAATAGTTCCTTACAAAGATTTAAATTCATAGACGCGTTATACTTACCCGATGGGAACTGCTTTTGACTCCGGCCCTAAGGTAATCATTGGAGGACCGTACGCACTGAGGTTGGCATTGGCTGAATAGTAGGACTGATTTAGATCTAAGGACATCACCATACAATAGTAACTGCCCTTATCTGAGTAAGTGACATTGGTTATCTGTGACAAAGTATTGCAAAAATAGGATTAAATCTCCAGCGTTAAGTCTCTGAAAATATCAATGCAAAATTATGTCATAAAGCTAATTGTAGGCAATGTGGTGATGAAGCTTGAGGGATTTCAGCCAGATCTGGGGAGATTTGGGTTTCCAGCTTTCATGCTTTCTTCTAACATTTCTTGTTGGGAAGAGGACAAAGAATGTAAAGGCACTCTGCAGGGCTGTACGCAACAAAATTTCAGACTTTCGCTTGGAAATAGGACAACTAAGGACCTATAAACAAACTAACAGTACACAGCGGCTCAGCACGTTGATTTTTTCCCAGGCTTTGTTTATTACGCCGAACTGGTTTTTTTTTTTTTTAACGATCAAACTAACATACTTTTTCTAGCCCGTCAATTAATATAACTGTAATTGAAATTTCACAGCCCGCTCTCTCTTTCTTTCTCTCTTATTAATCTCTTTCGCTCTCCGTTTTTGTTTTACCTGCGCACCGTAATTTCTCCTAAATAGAGTTTGGACTTGATTTGGAAATACCCGCTACATTATGCGCCTCTCAACCATAGACATAAATAAATATAATAATAATAATAGGCTTGTCTTCGAGTCCGAAGATTAATGAGGAATACAGTGTTTCCCGTGGCTGTGCAGTCCCAGCTGTGACCTACATATTTTGCCACATCCAGGGCAAGCAAAACCATTGTCCGCAGGTGGTCGGTTTAGATTTTCTTTTCGTCGTCAGCGTTTGTCCTCGGCGGCAGATTTTCTTTTGGTCTCAAATGTGTATCCCGCGGCCTTTGTGAGTGACCTCCAGCTGTCTCGTTCCGACGCCGCATGCAGCCAGGTGCTCTCCTCTATGTCAGCCAAGGAAAGTTGACGCCTAAGCTGGTCTTTGAAGCGTTTCCGTGGGGCGCCTCTGTTACGTCGGCCACCTTTTAGCTCACCAAAAAAAGACTGCCTTTGGCATACGTTCGTCTCCCATACGGGATACGTGCCCTGCCCAGCGTAGCTGTCGGATCATAAGAAGTCCCTCTATACTGTCTATACCGGCGTTCGCAAGGACATCGCTGTTTGTAGTGCGGTCTTGCCATCGTATGTCCATGATGGAGCGCAAGCACCTTTGGTGAAAGCGCTCAAGGAGTCTTAGCTGTTTTCTATATAGTGTCCATGTCTCAGAGCCATATAGAAGGGTGGAGAGAACCACCGCCTGGTAGACATTTATTTTTGTAGGTAGGCGGAGCGATTTGTTCTTCCAAACTCTCGCCTGAAGGCGTCCAAAAGCGCTATTGGCCCTGGCCAGACGGTTATCAACTTCCCTTGAAAGTGAGGCGTCATTTGACACTATGCTACCAAGATATGTGAAGTGGTCTACCACGTTAAGGGGATGCCCGTTTACTGTGATCCTTGGGGCTGAGTATGTTTCATTGGGTGACTTCTGGAACATGACTTCTGTTTTCCCGAGGTTTATAGATAGACCGAAAGAGGCGGCAGCGTAGGCAAATTCGTTTACCGCGTTCTGGAGGTCATTTTCATTGTGAGCTAGCAGGGCGCAATCATCGGCATAGAGAAGCTCCGTTATGACCATCTCCTTTGTTTTTGTGTTGGATAGTAGACGTCGGAGATTAAACACGCTGCCGTCACAACTAAACCGGATGTAGATGCCTTCATGCAATCGCTGCCTCATTTGACCCAGCATTACGCCAAAGAAGATAGCGAACAGAGTAGGGGCAAGTACACAGCCCTGCTTCACGCCATTTTCTATTGGCTCAATAAGAGAGTTTTATGAAATGAAATGTGTGAATTGCGTTAGTGTGTACTTTATTTTATGTCTATGAGTTTTGTTTAATCTCTAAGACTGAAGATCATGCAATTTTTAAATTTTTCATAATTCGGAAATCCGAATACAATAGATATACATGTTTTCAAGTTACATGAAGTTACTTCCTTTTTCCAGTCTCTATTTATGTATGTCTATGTTTTAGTCGTATTTTTACTTATCCACCCCGTCCCTTCCCCCAACAACAAAAACTTCCACTTCTGTTTGAAGCGGGCGTGAAATCAATTGGACAGAAAATGTTTACTTAAGTAATGATCTACTTATGGCAGTGGCGGAAATCTCTGGCTTGTTGACGCTGATAGCAATATTAACTCCTTGTTCTATTTCTATTCTCACCTGTAGCACGATTCGGCCACTGTCCATCTGAATGACTTTGATTCTTTGTGTTTGATTAAGGCTCGTATTGTCTTTGAACCAGGTTATCACTGGAGCAGGTCTGGCGTCAAACTTGCAGACCAACGAAGCAACGTCATTCAGCAGGACGGAGAGCATTCTGGGAGCGATCTCCACCGTTGAGTTGATATAGGCAGCGTACAGCCAGGCCGTGCTCTCTTTATAAGTCTGTGAATCATATCCGATGCAGGTGTACCTCCCGAGATTTGATTCGAGGACCTGGGAATAAAGGAAATCGGAACTGATTCTCATGTATGCACGGCAGCACGCTTGAACTGTCCGACATACAATCTCAGATGAAGGTGAAATTTCGCACTATTATGTCTTTTAACTCTTTCTCTCCTAACTTACGATACCAACGTTGATTACACCAGAATGTGGTAAATAATTACGGAGAGAAAGAGTTAACTGACAACACAAGAATTAATTTGAAAAACATGACCAATTAGTTAATTAGAGATCTGTGGGCTTGGGGGGGGGGGGGGAGAGGACTTGGCCTCTTTAGGGGCTCCTGCATTTTGAACTTTGATATCATCGACCTGAGATAATGACAATAATATTTAATGTAAAAAACAAAATTCGGACACTCATTAGGCGACCCTAGGGATTTTCAAAATTGAATCTCTCCCCTCTCCCCTCAAGCTACGCCTCAGCATGCTTATACGATTTTTTTATAAGAGATCTCGCCTCTACTAGAATTTTGTATAACTCGTACAGGACAAACAGAACAAAATAAATCACTTGTTTAAGGCGATGAAACTTTCAAACAGTATTGAAATATGCCATTTAATGCTATGCTTTTCTTTGTTTTAACAAAGGGAAGCGTTGTGGAGAGGCTTATAACGTTTGAACTTGGATTGGCTTGGCTACCTATGAAGGGGGCTCGACACCCTACTCGAGTAGAGTTGTGTTTACTGAGCGCCAAAAGGCAGCATGAAAAACCTTCTCCCAGATACCCCCTGGTTCACAAATGAGATTGAATCATAACGCTCTGAGCATGCTATACAAATGAAAGTAGTGCAATATGGAGATTGCTTATGAAAGTATAACAATTAATAAAAAGCTCATATGAACTCGTTGTGCTAAGTACAGTATTTAGGTACGTTAGTTCTCCCACATCCATTCTCTTATCAGGTTGAGATTTGACACCATTACCTAACAAATTAGGAATCAATAAAGAATGAACTAATTATTTAATTAATTTTTGGTAATTAATTATTTTGTTTGGTTTGGAAAAATAAAGAGGTGAAATAAATGCAACATTGAGAGATATGGCTGAATACGTGGAGTTATTTCCCTTATTACGTCTTATGAATATTTTTTGTTCCCACTTCCCATACTCGGATCAAAATGTAATTTTGCATAATTATTCATAGTCTATGACAAGAAGATTTAAAAAATAATAATTGAATCATTTAGTGGTAAATTAATTTAGTTTTATTTAGAAAAATGGAAGCTTATTCCTACAGTATTGAGGTGCGTGCTTATTACTCTAATATAGTAATATTGAACTTCTCTTAAACTTAACTTCTTTTCTTTATCTATTTAAATTCTCTTTAAACTTCTTTTCTTAATCTTAACTTTTATTAACCTAGGTTCTTTTTTTTGGCATTTTTTCTCTAATTAGGTTGTTGTAACCTTAATTTCTCTCAAACTTACCTTCTCTGACAAACCTTAATTTCTGTTACTAACCTTAACACTATCTTCTCTTATTCATTTCTAAATTATCTTAATTACTCACACTTTTAATATACAGAGTTCCGTCGTTGTTGATGATGACATTTTGGTCAGTCTGGAGAGTGACCCCGTTTAGCCGCCATATGACAGGGCCCTGCTGGCTGGCTGTTACTGCATCACATACCCAGCTGAAAGGACGTCCCAGAACAGCGTAGGTGTCGGTCAATGGTATCACTAATTCAAACCAGCTCACAGTAATCACCAAAAGCAGTGTACATGCTCCTCTTGACATTCTATTCTAGAGTTTGCCAATTAGGTATTTTTTTTTTGTACCGAAAAGGGCTCTCATCTCGTAAGTTGGCACTGCGGCATTAATTTATCTAACTGCACCATCCCTTTGTTTTAAATCTAAGTCAATTTTACATCAACGAGACTGTAATATTGTTATTATTTGTTATTTAGAACATTCAATAGTAATGTATAGTCTATAGCGATCATTTTATAGTTTAGAGCTGTCATAATCTGAAAACAATAACAATACTTCGTTATGTGAGATATTGTAAATTCAGTTTTCTATGTGTGTAAATATCTTATATATATATTGCTATCTTGATAGGTTCTGTTGCATGGGACTTACACACTTCTAAAAATGAGGTTAATAAACATGCATACAGTATGCATAATAATAATAATAATGATTAAAGTGCTGGTTCCAAGAGATTATAATTACTTCTAGCTGTTCCAACTAAGTTGACATTTTTTACATCATGTTTTTATTTGTTTTATTTTTTGACAAATTCCTAACTTTAATTAATGTAATAGAAAGACAGTACCATAGACATATATTTATATTTATGTTCAAAACAGTCTAATTGTTCCCTTTATCCCGTAATACATGTACTGGGGATACATTAGTAAGGCCCATATTCTATACTAGTAGGACTTCTTTTACAAATGGTATATTGTATAAGCATAGAACATATAACTTATAGTGAAAAAAAAACGACAATATTAGCCTAACTCATATATACGTAAAAGGTACTTAGGCGAAGCTACTTTTTGAGAACGGTTATATTGAGATATCTAATGTTTAGTATCATCTCTGTCCTCCTTAAGTTTAATGCTTTTTTTTATATTCCATCTCTCTACACATGTGTGTGGACACTGTCCATTCAACAACTCTCTTCTTTCATAATCATTTTAATTGTATAATTAATAATAAGTTATTACAGATACATATATTCTAGCTTAATGTTTCGGCTGTTGTTTTTTTTTTAACTTATTTAACTTAACCTTAGACCAAACACTACAGATTAAGTACTTAAAGAAAATACATCCAGTAACATCTTGAAGACAACATACAATCACTGTACTATCAAGAGATACGATACCAAAGTCAACCAAGAAGAAAGTCCGCTACAAAGTATCTAGGCTGGTGATCGTTACACAGTGACCAAGACACACATGAAAATGCAATAAATGGAAATTTTTTTCACATGTCGAAGCAAAGTAATAAAAAAAAAAATATGGGTGGGGCTGTTCGTTCTTGTGCGCATCTTACGAGTAATCGCATACACTCACCAAGACACACACACACACACACACTCACCAACACAAACATACACACACCAAGACACACACACTCACCAAGACACACACACATACACCAAGCTCACACACGTGTTGCGCGGTTCAGCTAATCCAAAACTATCAATCGATGCCGTTAGGAAAGCGACCGGTCATAATGACAAAATATACAGATATACCACGTGACTTACGAACGATGTGTTCCTCTCCATTTATTGGACGAACCTTTGGCGCTCTAGTGACGTCAAAAAGGTTACACAAGTTTGTCTCCATTGAGGTAAAAGTCCACAGCTATTTATAGACATGTTACACTCTCCTTTGAAATGTAAATCTCATTTGTTTCTTCGAGAACAAATAACCTTGGTGTCATATGGCCAGCACAACGACTAAATGGTCTTGACTTTTCCCCAAGAATTACGGCCGGCCTTAAGCATAGACAAACTAGGACTTTCAATTAGTGGGAGGCCTCATATAGGACTCAAGCAGAAGAACTAAAGAAACTCGTTGTTGTACTGGGTTTGAAATAAATAGTGAACTTTTTTTTTTTTTCGCTGTTAAGTTTTTTTTTATTTCATTTGGGTCACCAAATTCACTTCACCCTGGGCCTTCAATTATCTAAGGCCGGCCCTGTACGAATGCAGTAAAATTCCAGCAGGTTCTAACATCACAATTCCGAATTAAAAATCCAAACTATTAACCGGAGTTCGAGCTTGAAAATCTGGGTAATTGTTATTGTGATTTTGTAAACAGGTTTATTCTAGCCCTAACCTCCTGCAGGACGATAGGTGGTGGGCCGGGTAGGGTTTGAACTTAGGATCACTGTAACGACACTCCTAAGTACATATCACATCACCAGGTAGCCATCCACTCGTTCCTTTCCTGTTTACTCACAGAAATATCTGTAATTAAAAATAAAAATAGCCCTTTATTCATGAAAGAAAAGTAACACGTGGACTCCATGTTTTGAAAGTTAACCCAATGTACTCACGAGGCAAAGAGTTAATGTTAGCTAAGACATGAAGGGGACGTGGTGGATGAGTTTTTCAGCACGTGACTTCCGAACCGAGAGGGTTCCTGAATAGGTGAAGGCTTGGATTTGAACTTTGAGATTTTAAGCACGCTCGTTAGTCCGTTCAACTCAAATGTGTAACTGAGATTGTATTTTGGGTAAAGTAAAGTGGTTGATCGGTGTGCTGGCCACATTATACCCTCGTTAACCGAAATAACCTGACATCGCAAGGTCTTTACTAGACATTAGACAAAGTACTTATGTAGCTCAATCAAACAGAAAAACTTTCAGACTTATGTAGCTCAATCAAACAGGAAAACTTTTAAATCTTATCGGTAAATCTTTGAAGTCTAAACTTGAATCTTATCTTATGAAATACAGACGTCACTTCCAAATAAAAGATGATTACGTCCTACGCTTGTTCCAAGGTCAATCTAGTCATGCATTTTACTCAAGGACTTTCATTCTGCCAAGTCATTGGTTTTTCTGGCTGACTCAGGCAACCCAATTTATGCTCTAATAACATTTGGAAAGAAGGAGCATTTGTCCAAGCATATGGAACAAGGAATCTAGTCAACAAAGTCTTAACAACATTAAATTTTTATTCCACAGATTTAGAAAGGTAAAGACCAAATTCTTTCTAGCCCACATATTAAGACAAATTAGTACAAGTGATCCTTATCCCTAGAGCCATTAAAGCATATAACGGCTTTCCTAGATCAGCAAAAAAACCAAAACGAAATGACTTACACAGTTTAAGTCTAATTAACATGCGGGACTAGATTTATAAATAGATAATAATAATAGGCTTGTCTTCGAATCCGAAGATTAGTGAGGAATACAGTGTTTCCCGTGGCTGTGCAGTCCCAGCTGTGACCTACATATTTTGCCACACCCAGGGCAAGCAAAACCATTGTCCGTAGGTGGTCGGTTTAGAGTTTCTTTTCGTCGTCTGCGTTTGTCCTCGGCGGCAGATTTTCTTTTGGTCTCAAATGTGTATCCCGCGGCCTTCGTGAGTGACCTCCAGCTGTCTCGTTCCGACGCCGCATGCAGCCAGGTGCTCTCTTCTATGTCAGCCAAGGAAAGTTGACGCCTAGATAGAGTAACACTGATTGTCGTCAATTTTGAGGAAACGTCAGTAATTTACAAGATAAGACTCACTAGCAAAGGATCTGTTTAATTCAGAAAGAGAAACATTATTGCACATTGACTCAAATTTACATTCACTTATGGGAATTCCCGCATGTCCGTTCCGCACTAAGAAATGACGACTGTAGCCTTGCTTGTCTTTCCAAAAGTAGCGTTTTTTTTTTGTTCAAGATGGCCGCTACTAGATTCGCCCAGTACCTGCCTCCTGATAAAGAAGAAGAGCTAGCTAACATTGCGAAGCGGTTAACTGCACCAGGGAAAGGAATTCTAGCAGCTGATGAATCTATTAGCACATGTGGAAAACGACTGCAAGAAATCAATGTTGAAAACACAGGTATCTAGATCTATTTCTAGAACTATGATTAAATTGATTACTATTAAAAAATAATACTTACTTATACTATGACTATACTGTATATTATACGTATAGAGTGTAGACACTAAGACAGTTCAAGTTCAGATCTATTATCTAGATCTAGTAGAGTGATGCCCAACCTAATTCGACTTTCAGGCCATTTTAAATTTCAGACACTCGTCTCGCAGACCACATGACCGAAAAGTTACAAAAAAAAAAACGAACTGAAATTGTTCTGAAACTATTTCAATAGAAACCCTATATTTCGAGCTAGGTGCTACACTAATTAATAAGGACATCTGACGATTATATTGTTTTTACGCGTCAGAAAATAGCTTCACTCTCTCTACTTAAAAAATGAGATGAACAGGGTAGATAGCTTTACCACCGACTCATTTATTTGTCTGATGTCTTATTTTGGTAAATCTTCCCATCGAATGCCTTCATGTTTATTTGATATGCCGTTAATATTTTTTTGTTTTATTAAACAGCCACACTTTCGTTACCAAACAATATGTTGGCATATTATCATGTTCCCCTTGTCATCTCGCGTGTACATGTAATAGTGTTGTAAAGTAATGCCATTTCAGAGGAAAACAGACCACGTTATCGAGAACTGCTGTTTTCTACCTTGTCATCTCGCGTATACATGTAATAGTGTTGTAAAGTAATGGTCTTTCAGAGGAAAACAGACGACGTTATCGAGAACTGCTGTTTTCTACCGATGATTCGCTGGGGGAGAGCATCTCTGGCGTCATTCTGTTTGATGAGACTGCTAGACAGTCAGACAGTTCTGGAAGGTCATTCATACAGCTGCTGGAGTCCAAAGGCATTATCCCAGGAATAAAGGTAAGATCTTTCGTTTTCCCCATCCTGAGACTATAGACTGAGCATTAAAAAACAAACAAAAAAATATTCCAAAACCAAAGCTTACATTAGGTACAGTGAGAGTAAGTTGATACAAGTTTTGTACTAATGAATCATTTGCAATAAAGACAGCAACTTCGTTTGTATTCTTAATTACACTTTCAAATATGAATGACATTTGGCCAATAGAGACCTAGCGGTCGGTTAGCCGCTAGTCTAATGACTTTCTAAACTAGTTCGACCTTTCTAGAAGTAGTCCTGAAGATCTATTGAACCTTTCTTTACGTCTCTGTGGAATGTGTCAAGTCAAACAAATAGTTCACCTTCAAAAGCTGTCACGTGTCAACATCTATGTTAACATTGTAATGCTCTGTCTTTTAAAAAGAAATATCTTGGTAAGTGGAATTATATCAATTTTTTTCGGTTACCTGGCAACCGAGCAGCACGAATCTGTGTAAGGGTGTGTCTTGAAAACTAAATGAATGAAGATATGGTTTACAATTAATCACGTGTCAGTAATTAAAATAATTGTAAAGTTCCCATTTTAAACCATGCGGCAGATGATGTTAAAGTCATCTATCTCTTTGGCCAACCATTAATGAGCAGGGTGTCATGTGGCCAGCACAACGCCCAACCCAACCAAAGTCAGGTAGAGTTGGGTGGACTCAAGATGCCCTAAAAATCTCAAAATTCAAGACCCAAGATTCGAACCCACGACCCCAGGTTCGGAAGATAATCGCGTAACTACTCAGCCACTGCTCCCCAAAGTGTCAAAAAATAAGTAATTGAATTAAATGATTGAGAGAGACGTCGAAGGTAGAGATGGGCAGAATTTGAGGAATATAGAGATAGAGAGATGGAAGTGCAATTAAAGGCGCCAAACTAAAAGTACCGAACAAAGCGCCTCGACAGAAGTATTTAACTTCGCGTTTTACATAAATATTTATTTTTGTTCGCGAGTCTCAACTTTGTAAAAAACAATCAAAACAATGAAATCACTACTGACCACAACACCATCAAAACAATGAAATCACTACTGACCATACTGTTGATTGTTGAAGTTCATGGACTGTTATTTCTCCCACAGGTAGATAAGGGCGTGGTTCCCTTGGCTGGCACCCACAATGAATGCACCACTACTGGACTGGACGGCCTGAA
>JADKLZ010067308.1:0-41649 GCA_021533235.1 Biomphalaria straminea | reverse complement strand
TTATTACTACACGATAAAACGACATTCGCGTCAACCATACCATTACACTATATATTCTGCTTACTTAGAAAATCTCGTTTTTTAATAATGAATAGCTTTTAATCTCTTTAATACCTATGTCAGTTCCAGCACAATGTAGAATTTTATTTCAGATTTTTTTCTTTTTCTAAAAATGTTTATACGGTTGCTATGGTAAACAAACACTACCCCCACCCACTAAAAATAAAAAATTTCTACTTGGAATATTTTCATGAAATAAACTGATTTGTATAGAAAAATGGTTGTATTTTACAAATATACAAAGAATGGAAAAGTGACATTTTTGTCATTTTTAACCATTCTGTAACATTAAAGTTTATCTCAAAGTCAACTTAGTCATTCAAGTCTTTGTTCGTGCTTGTTCTTGTGATGGTGGCTGTTGAGCTCGCATAAGTAATTTCATTGATACAACTATACCCAAGCATCTAGTATCCAGAAGAAAACTTAGAAATACTTCAACTACAGTAATCTACAAATACAGCAAGAATACAATACAGTGATCATTACAGTGGCGACCCCGCAGTGCCGCACGCTCTAAGGGTTTGCTACGTTAACGGATCCAGACGTCTTCGTTGAAGTTCATCATTAGTGCAGTGGTAATCACGCCTGAACACCAGCTTTATGAATTGTTACTGCAGTCATCATCGGTACAGCAGTGATCTTCATCGTTCTTTGTCTCAGTGAAAAAACTTTGGTTTAACGGTCGACGGGTCGTTTTACTGAAACAGCGATACAACATCACATCGCCTGACTACTGTTCATCAACATAGACAACGAATCGACACAACTGTGAAGCAGTTTGACGCACAGCTAGTGCACTCATTTATCGTTGCATCCCCTTATTTGCCTGACGCCTAGATCATTGCTGATCACGTAGGTGTTGGTAACCTGGACATTAGTTAGCCGTTAGCGGACCTGCATACAGATGGGACAATAGAAACAGTCGTAGTCATACAAGGTCAGAGAAAGACAGTTTGCCCGCTGTCTCGTTTAATATCAAGTTAACCTTTATTCACCCCTTTTCGTCATCAAGAGAGTCTATGCACAGCCGCTTGCTCAGAAGATCCGGTATTATTTTTAACGGTCGCTGCAGTTAACCTTGTTGAAGGTCAGTAACATTTTCAATTTATCGAAGTTTCATCGTACGTTTGAGAGTGAATCTCTCTTACACTAACTTTCCTGGACTGGAATTGTTGGTGATTGTTGTGGGAACAGCCTTACCCACTGTTAGCTGTTATCAACGTTGGAGATCGTCGAAGGTGACCTTGCCCACCTATTCATCGTTTGACTTTGAGGGTGCTATTTGTCCTGTGATAGCACATTACAGAGAACAGTGAACATTTCGTTTTGAGGCAGTGGACTTTATCGTCGCAGAGAACTTTGTCGTCATTTTCGTCAGCCCAGGTCATTTGTCGTTTGGAAGGAAACACTTCGTCATCATCGCAACTTACTCGTTGAACTTTTGGAGTACGTGACCTATACATTTCGTCCCAGCAAAGAATCGTCGTCATCGCAACTCATTCGCGGACTGGAGTATTAACTTATAGCCTACATTCGTCGGAGCAGTGAATCTGTGGCACACCTGTGGCATTACGTATTTAAAGAAACTGAGCGGAGAGCATCGACAGGACAAGAGAGCTGTTGTGAAATTTGTCATACTGTATTCGCATAACCGAACATGGGACAGATATAGAAGATAAGTACCCTATAATTTTGTTTCTCTTTTATTAGATAGTATATGTTTAGATTCTCCCTTAGCCTAATAGTTTTTATCTTATTGGAACGCTAGCCTAATTTAATTTAGGTGTGGTCGGACTTAAAGATAGACGTGAATCAGATAAATTCTATAACTATACGTATAGGTTTAGAATTGTAACAATGGTCTTGTCCAGGTAAACATTTTTTTTTCTTTTGTCTGATCTTGTATCACATCGTCTTTTATGTGTATTGTGGAATAGTATGAAATTAAATTAAAGCTAATTAAAAGAATCTTTGTGCCAGATTGTTCTAGATCCCTCATTAGAAGAAAGACTCATTTAGTATATGTTCATTTATTTTTCAAATTTTATTATTTTTATTGTTCATAATTTATATTAGATATGTTGTTTTAACTTGTCACTATACCTCGGGTAAGTTATGTTTGTATGAACTTGATTAGGTTGAATAAATCTAATCTAGTCGGATAAATTTTCATACTTGAATTCATCCATGAGAATACCTGGCTATTCATAGCGTCATAGCCATTTTTAGAAATCTAGATCAAATCTTTTATCTAGACCTAAAAAAAGTTTTTGTGTTTTTAAAACACATTAATGTAAGACACAAATTGTCACAAATTTGGTTGAAATACTGAGCGGCAGAAGAAAGGATTTATTGTATTTAACCAGTAACGGTAATGATTATTTTAATTATTTAAGGGCATTGAATCTATTGAATTGACTTATCATTGATATTGAACTAGATCTGAGCAGACGATAACTGGTAGTGATAATCGGAGGTATTTAGCTACCCGTTGCCTCAGCGTGGCGCCTCCGTGGAAACGTCTAGAAGTGGATCTAGATAGGCTAAAAACGAGTAGCGTATCAGGCCTTAGTAGGTCTCCCTGGGTGAGCTTTTGTTTTTTTTATCTCACTCGGGGTGGGGATAGAACAAGTAACCTACAACCCAGTCCAAACGTCCGCCACACCGTTCCACAAAGGGGATCGTCGACAGTGACCGGATTAGCTGGAGTGGCGGTCCTCGCACGGAACAGTGGCAGTAACAGTATAGGAATATGAGATAAACTCCTCGTAGTGGAATTGCCCTCGACCACCTATAGCGGGTGGGACCCAGGAACGGGGGGAAACCGCTATGTACACGGCACAGTCGGGGCCCGTTAACCCACATGGCTGTCTACCGTTAGGAGCCCTCAGACAGGACAGGGGGTGAAGAGCCCCATTGTCCAGGCCTGGTCAATAGATAAAAGCCTTTCTGTTGATCTAGGGATCTACGGCGCCCCTGCTCTGGGCGCCATCCCTTTCTGGACTTCCTTGACAGGTAGTGATAATAGTAGTTTTAATATATCTAGAATCTATATTTAGATACTGAACTTGACCTAATGATCTAATAGTAATACATAATCCAATACCACTAAGAATAAATTGGTATTTTAATATAGATCTAAGGTAAATACACAAATAATAACACTAATACTTGTAATAGTGATCTAAATAGTGTTAAATTTAAATCACTTGAAATAAAATGGCAACATCCTCATATGTGGATCTTAGGGAGTTGAAGGAGACAGCTATACAGGATGGAAAGGCCTGGGACTTAAAGGGTAAAGACTTAGCAAATTATGTGCAGCAAGTGATAAAAGAAGAATCTGAAAGACAAAGACAAAAAGAGGAGAAAGAAATTGAAAGACAGGATTAGGAAGGAAGAATTTGAAAGGCAGGAAAAAGAAAAAGAGGCAGAAAGGAAATTCAAAATTGATATGGAAAAAGCGAAAGCTGAAGCTCAAATAGCTCAGGCTGCAGCAGCACAGACAACTACAACACAAGTAAAATACTACTCAGCCTCAAGCAGCTACAACGCAAGCAACTCAACAAAATAATACTAATCCTCGATTTTGGCTCAAACGCAAATTGCTTAGTTTTGAGGAAGGTAAAGATGATATTGGTGATTTTCTAAAACGTTTCGAGATTAAACTATCAACCTTTAACGTACCAGAAGATGAATGGTCTGAAATACTACTGGACTTTGTACATGGTCAAGCATTAACCATATGCCAAAATCATGACCATAGAATAGAAAATAGTTATGAAATACTTAAAAGAGAACTTCTTAATGCTTATGGACACAATGCAACTACATTTAGAAAAAAATATTTTGAGAACATTCCATCAACACTAACTGAACCACAAACTACTATAAATCTAGAAAAAGATTATTTTAATAAATGGCTAAAATTAGAAAAAGTAGGGAATTCACACGAGGCATTGAAAAACTTTATTTTGATTGACAATTTTCTAAACAAATGTGACCCACAATTACAATCTTTCATTAGGGAAAGAAACCCTAAATTAATTGATGAAATAACAGAAATCATGAGAACTTATAAAAATGCCTACCCAAATAACCCATTTTCATTAAAAGATGGAAATAAAGTTGACTTAGTAGGTTACACTAATGATAGACACTCTAAACACAATGAGAATAGATTTGAAAATAGACATAGAGATAGTTCTAGATCAAGAAATAACCATTATGATGAAATGACTTGTTTTAATTGTCAAAAGAAAGGACACATAGCTTCTCATTACAAAAAACCTGATACATATTACAGATCAAATGATAGGGATTCATATGACAGAGATAGGAATCAAAACAGAAGAAGCAGTAGTAATAATAGAGACAGGAAACAAACAAACAGAGTTTTCTACACAAATGATAGTCATAATAGAGATAACAGTGAAAAAAGTGAAGTTGAAGAATTGAGTTATTGTAGAGTCAAAGAAGAGATTAATATGATAGAAGATAGGAAAATAGTTTTTATTTAATCCCAGGTTTGGTGAATGGAAATTTTTTTTATTTTATCAGAGATTCAGCTTGTACTACAGTAGCCATCAGATCTGAATTTGTATATCCTTGGTGTTATTTAGGATATAAGAAAAGTGTCAGACTGAGTGATGGTACTATTAAACAGTATGAAGCTTGTAGAGTCTTTATCAAGACACCTTTCTTTACAGGCTATTGTAATGGAGTAGCCATACCCACTTTACCACAAGACATGTTGTTGGGAAATGTTAGGGGTATCAGATCATGTACTATGAGAAATATAGAAAGTTGGGAAAACAAATATAGTTATTTGTTACACAGAAACAGAAACCATAGAAATACCAAACAATACAATAGACATATCTCAGATAGAAGAAACATGACTTGTTATAATTGCAACAAACAAGGACATTTAGCTAGAGACTGTTGGAATTGGTCATACAATAACAATCAGAAGATTGCGAGTTCTCATTGTTATGAAAATTGTAAAAGAGTAAACCAAAACAGAAACAGTGAGTGTAAAGTAAACAGATATGAAAAGTATGATAACCAAAATAATGACACAAGACATAATGTGAATTAAAATTAGCATTCTGAATATATTACTGTGAACAATTCAAGTTAAAACTATTTGAAAAAGTCTATGAAGAGATGTTATGAGTATTTAAAGGTGTATACAAATATGGAACAAGTAAATGATGTTGGTTGTAAGAATATATATATATATATATACCATTTGAATTGAAAGCCTAATATAAATAGCTCTGTTAATATTGTGGCTGATCTATTGTCTAGAGTGACATTGACATAACTAAATATTGTATAGATATACATTGACAAGAGTTTATTCTATGAGGAGAATTCCATAGAATAGTGTTATAGTTTAAAGAGTGAAAACTCTATGAAAGTATTATTTTTGTACTATGTTAATAGTACTATATTGAGTCAAGAGTGAGAAGTTAATATGTAAATAGTGTTGATCTGAGTTTCATTAATATTATCTGTACCATGACAAATTGTATTCAACTGAAAGTGAGTATATATGTTTATTTTATCTCATCATTCATCATTGACGGTTAAGACAAAAAGGAAATTGGTGAGTGAAAGAGAAATGAATTATTTGGTATGGGATGAAAGGATGTGACTATTGAAATTGTTTACAAGTACTATAATGAATTGAATGTTTATTTTTTACAGTAAAACTTGTCCTAGAGTTGTTTTCTACTTCAGTGTGTGAACTTTGTCTTCATGAGAAATGTGCCATGAACTGTGCCATAAACTATTGTGAACTATGTCATAAACTGGAATGAGGTATCAAGAACAAAGAACTGTTTGCTATGAAACTCAGCTACTGTGAAGAAACATGAAGATTCAAGATTTTATGTTTGTTGTTTTTTTTTGCCCCATATGATGCTTTCAGTCCACTGTAAAGACTTCGACTGATTTAGAAAAAAAATATAGTCATATTTTTTTTAAGGAAAGGGGGGAGGAACTGTTAGACTGGTCAAAGAGTGAAGTTCCAGTTAGACACATGAGGGGACGTCAACATAATTTATAAAAGATTTGTCAAGAGATGTCAAGCAGCGGAGACCACACACGCCTTATTACCATGGTGGCAGTGGTAACGAGTTACATTTATTTCAGTGATATAAATCTATTTAAATTAAGTATTAAAAAAATAGTTCTGAAGTGTAGATCTACTAGAGTCTAGAGAGGCTTATAAGTTATAAGTTTAAGGTACGATAGTTACGGTATTCTAGATCTAGTTAAGTCTAGTCTAGATAGTGGATATAGTCAAGTTTGCATTGAAGATGGACGAGGTGAACTTAAACCACCAAAAGAATTAAACGTGATAGACGGAAATATCAGAGAAAATTTGTGTTAATGGTGAGGACAGATGGAGATTTACCTCCTGGCGTCAGGCGCTGACAAGAAGCGAAAAGGTCAAAGGAAGGCCATTATTCTAGATTGTGCAGGAGCACAGGTTCAAGAAATATGTGATCATTTTATTTATGAAGATCATAACAGTTATTATAACAGTTATTATATATTTTATCGCACAAATTGGGTAGTTGAGAAATAATATGGATCAAGTGAATTTTTAAAGCTGAAATATAATATTGGTTAAAAATAATATAACTAGGTTCATTCTACGAGGTTGCATTCCATAGAATTGATATACTTAAACTTTAAATTTGAAAAAAAATAATTTTGGGAGTACAAAGAAATATTATAAACTGTTATATAGTTTATATGTTGTATAGAATGATACTTGTAAATATGATGTATATAGAGATACATCATTTAGTATTTCATTATTATTAACATGGCACAAATTAAGCATACAGAAGTAAGTAAGATATATATATATATATATATATATATATTATTGTGTATCTTCATTTACAAAGTTAAGACAAAGGAAAATGGTGAGTGAAAGAGAAATGACCTGGGAGGTGTATAGAGTGCCAAAATATATATTGTTATTAAAAGTGTTGACAGTTGTTATAATGACAATGTAATGTTTATTTTATCAGGAGTACTTGTCTTGGAGATGCTGATGTCATGCTTTGACCTCTATGATGTCATGTTATGAAACTCTATGTTGTCATGTTATGAACTTGAGATGAAAATGTGCCATGAAGTCAATATGAACTTTACCATGAACTATGAAGTAATGAAAGAACTGTGAGCTATGGCCAATGAAGTGTGAACTACAAAAAAAAACATTGGCATAAGAATGTTTGTTTGTTCTTTTTACCCATTTGATGCTTATGTCTATTGTAAAGACTTAGACAGTGTAATGACACAAAGAGGCGTAGAAGTTTTGGTTAATCGGGAATTCATATAGTGACGTGACAAGGAATTAAAAAGTAGGATTACGAACTAAGAGATAACGGACTAGGCTAGAGGACGACGTAGGCTGTGCCCTTTATTAATGATTAAACCTTGTTGAAATTTACTAACTGGATTTCTTTAAGTGATTCATAATTTAATATGTTTCTGTGTGTTTAAACAAACAGCTAAATTGAAAGTCAAATATCAAACAGAACAAAACAACACCAGGACAACAGATTTAGAAAAATATAAATATTATATAAATATAAGAAAAAGGGGGAGGAATTGTTAGACAATTGGTTTAGTTTAGTTATGCACTATAGTAGACTCTCTATAAATGCACATTTTATAGTAACGACATAGACGTTGGGGTTAGAGATTAATGAAGACTTTTAGAATACTCTAACTACTTTTAGAAAAAAATAATTCACAAATGGTCTTAATTTTGCCCATTTTAACCCAAAAAAGCCCAGTGGGCACAATTTAGCACACAAAAAAATTTCTTGTAATATTGACTATCTATACTTTCATTGTTAAGCGAAGAAAAAAAAAAAAAGTTTTTGAAGGTAGACTACCAAATAAAGGTGGGCTTTATTGAGTCAGGAAGAGGTAGGGAAGAAAAAATCATTTACAAAAGATCACTTGATTTAGTACTACTTGTTTTAACATGTTTAATTTTTTTAGCTTAAAGAATGTGTAAGATGTCGTAATATATCTCAAATATATGTGTGCTACGAAGATGAAACGGAATATGCAAAAAAACAAAAAAAAAAAAAAAAAAAGACGCTATAACTAAAACTATCTAGCAATTGAGAGAGAAAGTCTTTTTTTACAACTTTTCTAGATTTGCAAAAAATATGGGATATGATTTACAACATGAAAGTTTCAACTTTAACCATTATAAATTAAAGAAAAAGATGTAAAAATATTCAAATTCATTCAATATACACACTCAATAAAAAGGCAAAAGAATGACTAATGAGTCAATGAATTTAAATCAGCCTGACTCTGATGATGAAAATACACCAGATAAGGTGTTCAGTCTCTTCAACAGTTCATCCTTGATGTGTTCTGTGTTGCAGTCTAGAAATTAGAGTGTTAGCCTACCTGTGTCGCACTCATAGTAGACACACAAGTCAATGGATGCTTTCTTGAATTCTTACTTAAACATCTATTCTTGTCCTGAGTTGCACTTCACATCTAAGGCACCTTCTGTGAAAATATTTATCTTCATATATGTACATATACTAGCATGACAAACCAGCTACATCTATTCATTTGTTCCTTGGCTATATTTTGTTTTCACCAAAAAACCTCCACCACCTATTTCATACATTCACTAAGATGGCCTGCATTTGAATGGTTCTACCGAAAATGCTTTTTAACCCATGAATTCTAGTGTGTTACATTGCATTGGAACTGCCCTTTTTCTCTCTCTCTCCCCTTCTCTGGAACCCCCTCCTAGGCCCTTTACTTGAATTAGAACAACTTGTTCATTAAATCCCCCTTTCCAAATCTACTTTTGGCAGTGAAATTCTAGTATCACTTTCATACCCTCCTTCCATAATTCTATAAAATAAAATCTTCTAACTTTTCTTTGCTTTGACTTCTTAATTCAATATCGAAATACTAATGTACTTTTTGTTTTTTGGATGAACCCCTCCTGCCATTTTCCTTTTACTTACTTATTTTTGCACCTTATGCATAGTAACACTTCCACATAGTTTTGAAATTTAATTAGAATTGCCAAAAAAAAAAAAAAAAAGAAAGAAAAAAAGAAATAATTATAATAAAGGAGGGGGATTCCGCAAAAATAAACAATATATAAATATATTAAAAAAAACAATTATTGAAGCCAGTGTGAAATGCTTGCCAGGAGTGATGATCTCCCGCCGGTATAGCTCTGAGGGTCATTGAGGCACGTAAGCTGTCACACTAGGTAAGGTATGTGCATCAGGTGACAGATAATTTAAATATATATATTTTTAAAAAACCCCACTAAAGTGGTAAGTGAACAGAAACTATCCTTATAAATCCCACTTCTCTGTAGCGTTTAGTAAACAAAAATTAAATTTAAAAAGCAATTTTAAAAAATAGATTTGTATTTATATACATATACACTGTTAAACTATAGGAATGCAATAATAATACCTCATGGTCTATATTAGATATTTCTTTACCATCTAATAATGATCTAATGTTTCTGACATAATTAAAGAACTAAGAATATGTTTTAGAAATCATATTTACAAACTATCTCATTTCCAGACAAACTGTTCCACCTGTGATGAAAGAGAAATCTGCATTGTCTCTCAACTTAGTTCCTGCATACAAAACAAGCAAAATAAGATAAGATCATTTTTATTGATCCAATCTAATGGAAAATCAGTTTGATTACAATTGACAACCTCAGCGTAACTACTGTACAAAAACAATATTGATGAAAAATTCGAACAACATTCACATACGAACACACATACACAATTTGACTTCTATGTACTTCTCGATGACGACAGCTGACCTCATAACACTCTGACCGAAAGTGGGATAAAGGAGTTTTTAAATCTTTCAAATTTAGTCCGAATTTAATAATATAATAAATATAATAAATTATTTTTTTTTAAAGAACAAAGGTTAATTTTTTTAAACTGATTGATGTTTTGTTAGGTACCATAAATAATCTATATATATATATAATTCTCTTCATGGATCAAGAGTTTGGACACCACGTAATGGAAAGATCACTTTTATTTTTGCAAGTCGGACAGAGTAGAGTTACCCTACCTAATTTAAGAGGAAAAAAAAAGGGGGGGGGGGGAGAAAACAAGTAGTATTCACCCATCACTTAATATTAGAGCCAGACTTAACCATTGTAGAGTCCTATGCAAAACAGATTTCAAGAGGCCAAGTTTGGGTAGGGATTCGGATATCAAGTGAAAATTAAGAGTTTGTATTAGAAAATGAGTTTGAGTTTTGGCACATTGATACAAATTAGGCCATGTCGTGCCCATAATCCTTCAAGAATTACTCTCCCTTTATATAACAAGGGCTAAATTCCATACAGTTAAATCATTAAAAGCAAGGTCTATTCACAGTTAAAATAGCAAAGGTACTAAAAATTCCTCTTTGCATTTTATTCATTCTTAACTATGTACAGAATTACTTTACGAGCCTTGCCTGTAACGAAGTCATAGAGTATATCATAAAAATTCTTTTTCCTACATAGATCACGCTTAATAGCAAGAATTACCAAATGTTTCAATCTATCTACAAGAATTGTTGACCTCAAGTAATTCTTCATTATTTTGAGGCGCGAGAAGCTTCTTTCACTAGATACCACAATTACCGGTATTGCATAATGCCGTTTTTTTAATCACACGTAGGATTAGCATTTTCCATCTTGAATGACACCATAATGACAAATTCTGTTTATATATTTGAGGGGGATTTGTACGAGTTTTCAAAAGATTTTAATATTTTCCGGATATTTCCAGGACTTTTTAGTATATTTTGCAATTTCTGGAGATTTCCAGGAGCTCCTGATAAATCGACAGGAGGCAGCGGAACATCTGTTATAAGTTATAAAATGGTTTAATTTAATAATTCATGTCTTGTCTATTCCAATGAATATCTGTACAAAGTTTTAACTTGATCAGAGAATGGGTGTGAGAGAAATAACCAGAGTGAGTGGATATAAGCTTTGCAAACAACAAATTTCTTTATACACTTTCACCCAACTCATTTATAATTTATTTAATGAGATGTAAGTAACACTGCATTTAAAGATCAATTTATTCAACAAGAACACAAACAACATATATTTCAATAAGCACATGATTTCGGTATAAATGGTTTTCTGCAATTTAAATTTTAAATTAATTGTCAACTATAAATCTGTACTAGATTTTTATGATATTTTTCTACATTTAGGTATTAGATGTACTACACCAAGCTTCAAGTGATCCAAAGTGCAGAGCAATTGAGTTTAAAATAAATATATGGTGACTTCTGCTACAGCATTAAAAAAAAAAAAAGAACACTTCTACTGCAGCTTCATTTGCTTCCCATCAAAGCTCAAAGAACAGAATTTAAATAATCACATGAAAAAGAGCCTTATTATTTTTATAGCAAAATTTAATACTGTTGCTAAATATGATTCTACTATGAATTCTAAACATAGAGTTGAAGCTAGGTGCTGAAACAAGATGTGAGACATACATATTGAACATAAATGAATAGCAGAACCGGAGACATGTTTTTAAGAGAGAGAGTAGTGAATTAAATGCTATGAAAATGAGGGACTGCGTCGACAGAGTCCCGAGCCTGCGACCCTGGAAATGGCAACACCACCTAGCGATAACGCACTAAGCGAAGTTAACCTCTAGACCATCCAAATGTCAAAAAAACATTCTTCTGGTCTAGAGACACTCCGTCTGTATGCAAATTACCACCCCAGTGGTCAAAGGTCACATGCCACAGCCAACCCACCCCCAACTTCGCAGTATCCGTTCACCCACAACTTCAATAGAGCTGACAAACACAGCCGTTAGGCATGCATTAGACAAACTAATTGTGTATCTCTCAAATTAACAGGTGGACAACATAAATACATTACATAATAGAAGCTTCAGTGGGTATGAGCAATAAAGCTGCGAACATAAACATAGTGTTGAAGCTAGATCATACCTGCCTACCTAAAAAAGTCCAAATGTGTATTCCTGAGGGTCAAAATGTGTATTTTAGGACCTCAATGTGTAACACACACGCGAACGACTTTTTTTTTACCGTATAAACCGAAATGATATTAAAATTATATATATATATACACATATATATATATACACATATATATTATATATATATATTAATATAGACCTATGGATAGATAGATAATTTAATTCTCATAATCATGATAATGTGAGAATAACTAGTAAATTTAGAAACTAAAATTTCTAGCCTAAATAAATATAGTAATATAGTTTAGATCTAGATTAATCTAGAGTGACTATATTTTTATCTCTCTACCAACTAGATCTACTATCTACCTAACTGTTAGATCAGATTACAGTTAGATATAATCATATCTAGATCTAACTAATACTCCTATTACTACATTAATTTGATTAATTTATATTAATAAATTTCTAATAGTAGGCCTATGCCATGCCTATAGACTTAGACTCTAGAAATAGTAATAGAGATCTAGACCTAGTCATTGCACTGCACTTTTTAATCTTTAACCTAAATCTAAAATAAAATCAATAAGCTAGATCTAGATCTAGATCAGATCTATCATCTAGACTCTAAAATTTAATTCTAAGTGAGTAGTGAGTGTTACCGTGGATAGGCTACAATAGGACTAACGTAGACCAAGATCTAGAATGTAGACTACTAGAACTAGATTTTCTAGATAACTAGAGAATTTCAATCTATCTTTAATATTTTTAATAATCTTACTCTTAGACTTTTAGAGTTAGACGGTAGCTAGGAATATATCTACTGATACTGTATAAAAAAAATACTATAATAAGTATTATAAGTAGATCTAGATTATTCTAGATCTAGTCTGTTATATGATATAGATCTAGATCTAAATCTAAATCTAGATTCTTAGATCTAGAGGTCTATATACATCTAGATCCATATTCTAGATCTAGCTAAAATACGATGTTTAGAATCAATAGCGCTTCAATATTTTTGATTAAAATTAATACAGGAATTTTTTATTATTTTTTTTTTTTGCGTTCGACTTTTTTTAAGCTCCAAATTAATTAATTTCTAATGAAAATAAAGTCACGTTGGTGACTGAATGATATCAAACAGCCTCTCGCAATCGCTCTTGCGTGGTACCAACTCCCTTCTCCCACCACTCCCGCGTTCTTCATTTGTAGACTAGATTTAATTGCTTGATTCCAATCAACGGGCTGGGCTTAATGTGTCCACCCCACCTTTTCTGTTGTTTTTTCCCCCCAGGACGGCTTAGCGCGTGACCTCTAGGTCAAAGTTGCCGCTTAGCGTGACCTCCGTGGCCGCTCGTAAGCTAGTTTAGAGAGGAAAAAAAAAAGTACGAAATGCGTAACGCGACGGGTTGAATTCGTATTTGCGTACTTGCTGTCATTTTTGGGCGATTTTGCGTAACGAATACGCATTTTGCGTAACGGTAGGCAGGTATGCTAGATGCTGAAACAATATGTGAGACATACTATGAATTCTAGATGCATAACTCCACGATGACATTCTGATCACTGTAAAATAATACTAAAATTCAAGTCAACCCTACTAGCTTTAAGTCTCTGACGACCATGCCCCATTTTTGTTACGAAAATCAGAATTTTGTATCAATCGATCTCTCACTGTCTATATTTCAATTGAAGCAAAGACATTCTTCTTGACTGTCTATATTTCAATTGAAGCAAAGACATTCTTCTTAATTAAATTTTTACTCCGATGAGTCAACTAATATATAGATCAACTTTAGGCCAATTACAAGACTAGAACTACCTTCTACATTCCTGGTTCATGTTAACTGGACAGTTTCAGAAATTTCTCATGTACAACCAAAACAATTCAAGTAAACACATGGGGCACCCATTCACAAACTTAACAAGTGGTTTAAATTATGATGGGAGAGCAACATTAACAAATGGATGAGTCTTTCAATGGATAAAACTGGTAAAAAAATTAGAAGAATGGAGAACAGTCTAAGGGACAGCAGAAGGAGAAATGTGAGTATGTATAGTATGGAATACTATAATACTATACTATACTATAATGTATATATGTATTTGATACTGTAAAAAAAAAACAACCTATATAGATAGACTACATCACAATAGACTATTATTATAAATTTGCAAAATAAACAATACTAGTCGACCGGCGGCATAGCATACGCCGACATTTTCCAGGGCAGGCCTTAGGCACTGCAACATATGCGACCACGGTGGGTCCCGAACTTTCTTTGGACCCGTGCTAATTTTTAGGTGTATAAATTATGAAATTGAACCATTTTATAAAGCATAACAGATTTCCCGCGGACTCTTGATTTACCAGGAGCCCCCTGGAAATCTCCTGAAATGGTATTAAATGCTATGCCGCCGGTCGAAAAAGTCCTGGAAATTTCCGGACATTATTAAAATCTTTTTAAAGTAAAAAAAAAAATGCTATGCTATTTTGTGAATGAAAATAGTGCGGATTTGGATATATTATTTCCCATTCACAACATGCTGCGCCATGGGATCTTCCCAATTGCTTGATATAAGTAAAGTGAATGCGTGAATTTATGAATGAAAAATACTATGACAATGGCTAATTGACCTTAATTTACGCAATTTTAAGAATATAGTCGACCTGCGGCATAGCATACGCCGCTATTTTCCAGGGCAGGCCTTAGGCACTGCAACATATGCGACCACAGTGGGTCCCGCACTTTCTTTGGACCCGTGCTACATTTTGTGTATAAATTATTAAAATATTGAACCATTTTATAACATATAACAGATTTCCCGCGGCCTCTTGACGACCGGCGGCATAGCATACGCCGCTATTTTCCAGGGCAGGCCTTAAGCACTGCAAAATATGCGTCCGCAGTGGGTCCCGCACTTTCATTGGACCTATTCCTTTTTCCAGTCTATAATTTTTTATGTCTATGGACCCGTGCTAATTTTTAGGTGTATAAATTATTAAATTAAACCATTTTATAGCATATAACAGATTTCCCGTGGCCTCTTGGACTTGATTTACCAGAAGCCCCTGGAAATCTCATGAAATGTTATTAAATATTGGCCTACGAAAAAGTCCTGGAAATCTCCGGAAATTATTAAATGTCGATCTAGATTAGTTTCAAGAGTCTTACGACACAATAGGCCTATAATCTCTTCCGGCTTCCACTTTTTTAACCTCCCTTCCATTCACTACACAAATTCATAAGAGAGAAACAAATATTTGTGCATTGTACTTCATTTTATGTCTAGAATCTATGTCTTTAAATTGTGTTTAATCTCTAAGACTGAGGATCATGCAATTTTTTTTTCATAATTTAGAAATCATAATTCAATAGTAGATATATATACATGTGTTTTCAAGTTACTTCCTTTTTCCGGTCTATATTTATTTATGTCTATGCTATTTTGTGAATGAAATAGTGCGAATTGGGTCCATTTACACCGTGGTGCGTACGCCATGGGATCTTCCCTATTTACTTGTTGTTGCTTGCTTGTTGTTGTTTGAACTTTTGTGTGTTTAACCTCAGACTTAGAGGAATATATATATAGATATTAGATTAGTTTTAAATATGAAAATACATTTTGCAAATGCCCTAAAGAATTTCTAATTAAGTGGCATCATTATTAAAAATTGACTCACATTTATTGTATGTAACAAAGAATTTTTCTCCACACAACTGCTGCCATCATCTTACTAGTAAAATATAATTTGAAAAATACTTAAAAAAAGAAAAAATAAAGTTTTTAAATCTTGTAAAATGTTTGACATGTTTCAAATGTTCCTTCAGAGTTGAAAATAATCTACTTCCTAGTCCAATCCTTCAGCAGGATGACGAGGGATGGTATATGAGCCCAAACCACTGAGACAACAGAACACAAGTTCAGCGTGCATAATGCCCAACCAGGCAGCCAAGTAAGGGGAAAAACTGCACATTTCATAGCAACATCTAAGATTTCACTTTTTGACATCAAACAAAATTAATTAATTACCACTAATTGCATTTAATTAACTAATCTAGCTATATATATATTATTTGGAACAATGAATAATTGTGCAAAGTTTCAATATTACCTAAGAATGGGAAGAAATATGTTCAAAATTTGTACCAGACAAAGTTTGGTAAAAATCAAGTTAAATTTTTTTTAGTTAAAAAAATAAAGAAAAGCAAATATATTTCTAAGCAATAGTTAACAAAAAACTTTCAAAGTTAATGTTGTAATGACACCTGATTTATTACCAGATTGCACACCAGAGACTTCACTGCTTCAAGTGGGTTCAATCTCTTGTTGATTCACATTACATTAAGTGTACTCACCTAGTAGCCAATGGTGAAGTAAATGCAAATCTCCTTTTGCAAGAATTTCAATAACTGTTGGCAATTTTGCTGATGTCTTGAGGATGAACCTAGAATAAGTGTATAAAATTATATTTAGTTTAAACAAAAATAAAATTTAAGGCATCCATTTTTGTATAATAATATATCAACAGGCATGCCACAAGCCACATATATCACCTCAAAAATATTGAACATTTTACAGCACCATTATGACTGGGGAGGCGCAGTGGCTGAGTGGTAAAGCGCTAGGCTTCTGAAAAGTGGGTCAGAGGTTCTTCTAATACTGGTGAAGGCTGGAATTATTTTTTTTAATCTTTAATAGAATGGGTACTTGACATTAGTTGGGGAAAAGTAAATGCGGTTGGTTGCTGTGCTGGCCACATGACACCCTTGTTTAAGTTGTTAACCATATACTTCATATAGGCCACAGAAACAGATGACCTTAACATCATCTTATCTATAGACCACAAGGTCTGAAAGTGGAACTATTATGATCTGCCGATACAAATAAAATTTTTATATTAATAAGCTTATTCCATGCATTTATGTCTTATGTATAATTGGACATTTAAAAAAAAGACAACAGCATTGGCATTGCCATTGAAATCCACAATTTTGTGTTATTAGATAGATTTGTTTTTGATGCTCTCTAGATTGCAACAGATCATGATGTGCTTTGTGGAAGTCAAGTGCTTACAACTTGATAATATTACAAGCTGAAAGAAAATTAAATTAAATGCTATTCAATCCCCTCCTATTGAATTGTATTAACTTACTATTAGCACACTACTATTAGACTATTAGATAACTATTATAATTTTTAGATTTCTAGTCTAGGAGGGGTCTTGGATTGCAGATAATATATGCCATACACAAAAGAAGCAGAAAGAAGGGTGAAAATGCAACAGCTTCTGGAGACTACATATATGCCCAACCAGCGATCACAGCTGTGTATCATTCAAGGATCTGCCTCTTTATTAGTCACACAAGAGCTTGCAAGGGGAGACGTAAAATGCCAGAGCCTCTACGGGCTCTAGCTCTAGATTATATATTTATACTAGAGAGTAGATCTACTACTAGAAACTTACTAGATTATATATACTAGATAGATCTCTAGATAATGGTAGATTTAGATAAGATAGCAGCAATTCTGAGCGATGAGTATTTAAAAATCTAGATTCTAGATAATTACTTTAAAAGTTAAATAATTAGATGTAGATAATTACTTTAATTAGCTAGATATGATTATAATTATATTATGATATATATATATATTATATATATATATATGATTATATCTAGGCCAAGATCTAATTCTAATTTCAAAACTTACTGACCAGACTCAGACTTCTCAAGAGTCAAGTCATACTGATGATACTCATACTCTGAATCTCTTTTCTGCTCTGGCAGCTCTCATCAGTGACCAGTCTCAGCTCTGTGACTAGTCCGCCGTGTCTGGGGCTATAAAACTATCACTTGTATCAGGTAGCTTCAAAGCCGACAAAGCTTGCATAATGATATGATAATGCAAGGACATTCACATTGATCATTGTCATTCATTGAAACTTGAGTTTCAGTTTGAGTCTAGATCTTATCATTGAATCTAACAAAGTAGAGACTAGAGAGAGTCTCTAGAGACTGTACTAGAGTCACCTACTGGCTACTAAGACTAACTTCACTACTAAGAGTAAGACTAACTTAGTCACTAAGACTGTCTAAAAGTCTAAGTCTAAGTAAGATAAAGATTCTATAAAATAAATTATACTATAAATAATATAGGGCTAGGGCTAGGGTTCTAGAATCTAGATTTAGTCGCTAGACCAGCAGCTAGATCTAGTAATCTAGTCTAGATCCATGAATACATGCCTTTATTGGCTTTATTATTATATTATATGACTATAGATATGATATGATATAGACATAGCTAGATCTAGATTTAGCTATCTATAGCTATGCTAGCCTAGTACAAAAGGACTAAAACCTCAAACGAGCTTCATTTCAAGTTTTTTTTTTTAAATAAAATACCCAGAATCAATATAGGTCTAGATCCATGATATTGTAAGTTTTAAACCCAGAACCATTTACATAATAATTTGATTATAACTGTTCTTCGGAAATGAAAGTATTTTAAAGGTAAACTCCGATGGTTTTGACAATTTTTGATATAATATGTGTTTTGATTCACAGATAATTAATATATTATTCTTTTTATTTTATTTGAAATAATAACTTAGTTATTGATGTTTTTCTGACGTTATTTTTCTGCGCATCCAAAACAGTCAGACTTTCACCGGGTTTCTATGTGACGTCACACTAACCTATTAATTTAATCTATTGACTCATAGCGTGAGACCATAGATACAAATTCTCATTAAAAAAATTAAATCGCCGTCTATACGGTTAGATCTAGGATCTTGTAAGCAAAGAACAAAATGCGTATTAAAAGGAGATTTACATGCTTGAATAACCACGACAGTGTATATTTTCTCGCCTGACCACTTAACACACAACAAACATTATCGCTTGGTTGTCTTGCCATGACCGACTACACGTAGTCTAGACTCGCCTTACACTGACCAGTTTGTTCGAATCAGTCAGACACACGATATATTTACTTCTTGGGATAGGGAGAGGTTTAGATGAAAATGTTTTTTTTTCTCGAGTTGGTTATCCTAATGCTTTTACATCTCTCTCTATATATATATATATAAAACTATTGCATAGCTCTGAACTATACCGTCACTAAGCCTAAGAGGCGTAAGAGCCTGACAGCTACTGTAAGAAAGAAGCGATACGATTGGTTAAATCTAGTTTCCCTTTCAGTATTGTTGATGGAAGTGACGTATGTCTAAGATAAAAACAGAATTTCAAAGAACCCCGTTTTTTAGGAGGCGTGGCAAATTTACTAATATTTATTAAATATAAAATTTTCTAAGCATTTAAATAAAAAATTATATAATTTTTACTATTACAACTTTTTACGCATAATTTAAATATGTCAATAACTAAAATTTGAAAAACTACGAGAGTTTCCCTTTAAACGAAATCGAGCAAAACCGTCAGTTTGGAGGTAGAGAACAGTAAGAACCTCGCAAAGTCAAAAGGAAGTTGCTTTAGACTTTAGACAAAAGACAGAAAGAAAGCTGCACTATCAGATAGCCCTAATATAGGTGCTTTCAAGAATTTACTTGTTTAGTCATTCAAAATTCTGCCCAGACTAAAACAATGATTTATCTAATTATTCTAATTCTAAGCGCATCCATTGTCTCTCAAGACAGAATTAAGGAGCAATATAATATAGTATATAGCCTATACACTTGAATTTTCTTCATTTTGTCATAGACAAAATTAAGATTTGTAGATCAAGCCCTATACATTAGCATTCTATACAGCCTGCGCCTAATACACACTCTCACCTGTTAATTGTACCCTTGAACTTCGTGATAAAATAACCCTCCAAACTTACAATATGTAATGCCCCCTTAAAAAAAAAGGCATTTATAATCCCTCACAATCACTGTAACGATTCGTTGGATTCTTAATTATAGATCAGGAGGAGATGTAGACATCTACTTATTCCGTTTTATTTATTGTTTTGTTAATCTCGATCGTTTCTAGAGCTGCTTAACTGACGCACGAGTTAGTCCACGAGTGTTGATAGTGAGTTGGCCTAAATCAAATCAACTGATGGGTAAATGCCTGGATCACTGTTGATTTAAGATTTCCTGAAAGTTCCGTCGTTCTCTTTGTTCTTTTTTTTTTTTTTGTTTTACAGGCGTCTGTTGTTGCTCCCAACCAGATAGGATTTAAGTCACCGTAGGCCTATAAGTCTTTTCCTATAATTTCGTTGCCTATAATATTGCTTCTAGGCCTAGCTCTTTTATCACCACCAGGCAGCCATCCATACCTTTTCCCCACCGCTTTGTTAATTTTCTAGTATTGTATTCCGGGAACTTCTTTTTCAGATTGGTTTTGACCATATAGACTTGATATATGTTAATTAAAAATGTCTGTTTTATGTTGCTTTTAGACTCCACTCCATCATCTGCCTGGTCGTGAGGTTTGCGCGCTGGACTGTCGTTCAGATTTATCGATGGTACAGGGTTCAAACCCTGCCCGCTCCCATCCCCCGTCGTCCTGCGGGAGGTTTGGACTAGGAAGTAATTATCTTCAACTCTGAAGGAACATCCGAACATGTAAAACATTTTACAAAACAAACACCAATGTTTTTGGAGATTCAATTCATATATTTTCTATTTTTTTTTCTTCTTTTTTTTTTAAAAAAAATTTTGCGCATGAGAATTCCCAAACTTGTTGGATTGTTTGTAAACATGTTTTAAAATCGTTTTACATGTTTCAGATGTAGGCTACGAAGACGCCGTAGAAAGGCCAACGTATAACCTGCACAAAGATGCAGTCTTATGCCCCTGAAACGCTCAGGCCTACATCTTCGATCAGCTTCCAATGGAACTGAACAAATAGCCCAAGAAGATGTGCTTTCTATGTCAGCTGTGTTTAACGGCACATATTCACAAATGAAGTAGACATTAACTTATTGGAGTCGTTATTAACAATTTACTTAGAATTGGACAACATAAATATCAAAGTGTCGGAAACAAAGAATATGAACAGAAGGATAACTATTGTGGTGATGGTAATATAGAGGAGAGAGCCCAGAGAGCTTACTTGTAATAACTGCTGTCCCTTTCATTCAGTTCAAAGGGGGGTAAAATTTATTTTCTGTGTCGTATTTTGTAATCAAATTGACTTATAAGTTGGTGATCATGTATGCCGTTTATGCAGTTGACCGTAAATTGACCTACAAGTAATGGATTTTAGGGCCGGGAAGATTTATTTTTTCGGGACGCCTGCATTTTGACATCATGACATGAGAAAATGTACTAATAAATATATCTCTAATGTCTGGAATAGCCTAGATGCAACACGGTCACCAACGTACAGAACATCATGAATAACAAGATAACTTGGCATTGGCTTAATATTTAATGCAAGAACAACTAATTTCGGACACTCATTTGGGGCCCTCCCTAAGTAGGGGGCGGGGGGATTTTCAAATTTGGACCTCCTCCACCCATCCTAGCTACGTACGCCACTGTCTACAAGGAATTGTTTTCAACACCATCATAAAGCAATATGCCAGCGAGTTGTTCTTTGATGAAGGATCTTGAATGCGGATAGCCTTTGTTAATATAAAAGGTAGAAAAAAGTGTTCGCATTAAGTTCACCAATAAACTGGTAGCCTTTGCTCTTAAGTGGTATCAAAGAATTTAAAAATCATATAATATGATATTCAATTCAAGCTAATTAAGGTGGAACGTACATTGTAACTGTAATCATTTGTATGAGAGACTTTTTTTTTTTACACATCGAGATTTTGGAAAGGCCGCATGCTTGCTTACATGCTGAAATAAAATACGTTGAGTGCCTGGCCACTGCACGTACTGCAAGGTGCAGAGTTTTTTTTTGTTTTCTTAATTCTTATTAGATCTAGATTCCGTTGTACTATTTATTGTAGACTACTTGTTTTAGTTTTGCCATTGATTGGATGTTCGTGCGTACTTTAGCCTATATTTATCTAGCACCAATTCTTTTTATGTGTACAATTTTAGAACCGTTGCATTGTTATTCGGTCTATGGAGAATATTTCTGTTGCAATATCATCGGTTCACAGATATAAATAAATATAGACTGGAATAAGGAAGTAACTTCATGTAACTTGAAAACATGTATATCTATTGAATTCGGATTTCCCAATTATGAAAAATAAAAAAATTGCATGATCTTTAGTCTTAGAGATTTAACAAAATTTATAGACATAAAATAAAGTACACACAATTAGGCTGCAAGCATAGACATATATATATAGACTGGCCGATGAAGAACAAATTATTATTGGAAAAATTTGGGCAAGCATAGATTTAGTTATATATATTTTCCTATGTCTTTCAATATGAAATTGTTGATATAGTGCGCATAGGTGCATGCGTAGCCTATAAAGGCTAATATTAGGAATAATGAAGTTTTGTACTTTTCAAAACTAAAGATCATAGTTATATATAGACTGAAATTTACGTCATAGAATTTATAGCTCATTTGCCATCATTTTTTTCTAACGTAGATGTGGACATAAAACATATTTGACTCTTCCTAAATGAAAATAAGATCCTGTTTCCAGTCTATATATATATGTCTATGGCTGCAAGTCACCAATTTCCATTTCATAAAACTCTCTTATTGGCCAGTCTATATTTATTTATGTCTATGCATCGGTTTGTCGGCTCATAAACGATTCCTACTGGCTTGTTGGTTCACCCCTGTTTAGGGGATCTAGTGGTAGGACTGTAGTTAGCCTGCTTATTGGTTCACCCCTGTTTAGGGGATCTAGTGGTAGGACTGTAGTTAGCCGGCTTGTTGGTTCACCCCTGTTTAAGGGATCTAGTGGTAGGACTGTAGTTAGCCGGCTTGTTGGTTCACCCCTGTTTAGGGGATCTAGTGGTAGGGCTATAGTTTGGATCTGAACTGGAGCCGGCTGGTATTGTGCTATTTGTGTCTAGACTACCGGATACATACTGAGGTGTTGGGCCTGAGAGTCCGCAAGGTGCGCATTGTTGTTTATCTTACCAAGATTTTTTTTTTAATATCCCCAAGTGTCAACAAAGTTTGAGTATTACCACCATCATCATCCCCTATATACATTGTACATATTTCATCTGTATATCAAAGTGTTATTCAAGGGTTTAAATAATATTAATTTAATCACATGTTACTCTATAAAATGTCAAAAGACCCGGGCAAACGAGCCAAGGCTTACAAAAGTTAATAAAACAACAACAACAGGTAAGCCTATTTAGTCGGTATCATAAAGATTCAGTTTATTATTGATCATTGAATTTTGAAGAAATAATTCAAAGAATTTTTAAAATTTGCAACCAATGTTACTTTTCAACTACAGATTACCTTAATTTACCTTAATTATTCATTACTAATATATTTATGTATGGCTATAATTACAGTTAAGTCGTATACATGTAGCCTATAACAAGTAGATATTGATAAAAGGATTATTATTCAGATTAATTTTACCATGTTAAAATCATTCATACTCATTATACAATGAAGAAAAGTTTTCTATGTCACAGACATTCCAATTACAGACAAAGACGTCAATAATTACATTAAACACATACCCAGGTATATTAAGCATAGAAGAAACCAGAGCACTAGAAGCACTTGCCAAAGGAACTGTCCCACAGGGTTGTCGCACAGTGCTGTTGCGTTAAGTAGCTCTGGAAAACAGTTCAATAGGTTTGATAAACCCTCTGATTCTGTTGATGCCGCCATAAGATGAGCTTTATTGCAGTTGTCTAATCTCATCAAACATCGAAGATGCTGTTCTCTGGATATTCCGCGGTAGACGTCGGAAGCAGTTATCTTCATCTGTGATCCTTGTGGCGCGCTCTCTCTAGTTGATTGAATGGCAGCGTCCAGTAAGCTAACTACAATGGCATGCAAGACGCCTGACTTGAACACCGCAGCCTCTAAACTGGAATGACCACAAGGGCACGAGCAGAATCTGGAATGATCCTCCATCGTATCTTGGGGATAGCTGCACGAAGTGTCACACGATTCGCAAGATGAACAGCCATCAGCGGAATCATTTGTATCTGAGATACTAAGCGGCATTCTATGTCTCTGTGAGTTAGAGAAACGAAATAGCGACTCGCGTTTGATTATAAAGCAAATTCACAAATCTGGTATTTCCTTTGAAAATATAAATGCACTTTATTTTTAACAAATGAAAACTTTAAAAATAAACAGAGAGATTGATATTCTATTCAAAACTTTTAGGTATGGAAAAACTTTACAATAACACTGTCTTGTTCAGCACTGCTGAGAGACTAATGCAGAATGTTTTCACTACAAACGTCAAATTCGTAGCTCCCGCGCTAAATATTACTGCCCTGAACACTTGAGATAAATTTTATGTAGCTCGAAATCGTTGCGGTCTTTAACTACGACATCATTGCAGTTATAATTTTTTATATTTATAGTTTAGTTTCTTATTCAATTAAGAAGAATAATTATGAAATAAAATACATTTGATTTAAATAAAAAATACTCGAGATAGTGTAAGTAAAAAAAAAATATTTGTCCCGTTTAAATGACGCTACGTATTAGTACTTATAGATGTTAGTAGGCTACTTAAAGTTTTAGTTGTTTCTGGTAGTAGTTATTTCTGCTCACACTAATATTTAAGTAATACACAATGGACATGCTTTCGCTAACAAAATATACTCCACCTTCTACAGTCTACACCCTTTAGCTTGTTTCCGATTGATCACAATATACTCTTGTTCGAATAGGACGAGATCTTAGTTACAATGTTGTCAAAAAAATTCAGTAAACAGGTTTTGATACAATAATAAGGTTTAGGAAGTAAAAGTATTAATTTTTGTTTTTAATATTATTTTCCCAAGAAAATTAGAAAGATTTATTGGGCTAATGAAATGATAGGTGTTATCTGGTACTTTCAGTTGAAGATAAGCAGTACTAAGATACTTTATTTGTGTTGTTTGTATCATTAAATAGTTAGTTGAACACACATTCATTCAGAGTACATCTACTCATAATTTATAACACTCAGGAATTTTGAACTTTTTTTTATTTTTAGGACGCCCCTCAGTCCACAAAACTCTAGTGGGTACCTGATATTAGTAGGGGTGGTTGTTGTGCTGGCCACATGCCACACTCATTAATCATCGGCCTTTACATCATTACAGGGTCTGAAATGGTGATGCTAGTAATATAGCAACACAGTTGAAGGGTAAAAAAACAACAACAACAACATAGAACTTAAAAATATAAAATTAATTAATTGAATGTCTACCATTCGAAATTTTCTACCGAAAACACGAATAAATGTAATTCTTTTTTTCAAGGGAGTGTATCGTGCGTATAACGTATGTCATTTGTAAGAAAAATGTGAAGTCCAATGAACAAGAAATCTATTATAACTGCCGCACAAGGAGAGGGATACATTAAAGCCCAGCCAGACACGCCTTGGTTGTTTCTGCCCACACACTCGGGCAAGTCGGCGCAGAATGAAAACAAGTCCAGACATGTCCAGACAATTCAATGAAAAGATAACTCTTACTCAACTCGTCCGTCCATCAATATAGAGGTCATGGTCGATTCATTTTCATGGAATCAGTTTTATTTTAGTAATTTTACGCGCCGCATGCATTGTCTTACAGGTCAAGTCTATGTGTGACGTCTGCCTTTATCATATTTAGGGGGATCATCATGAAGTCCTTAAGTATGCCATATAGTGTGGCAAAGAAATAAAACATCCCCGTTTGAATTAAAAAAAAAATTCTATGTAGATGATTAAGAATTACGAAAATCTACAATGACAATAGATACAAACGTAGAGCCCATTTTGAAAATACAAATGTTGAATGAATTTATTTGACGTACAATATTTCATGTTTCAATACAAAAATTCAACATATAAATGAACATTGTTTCAAATGTCAGTTACATTTACATGTTAGGAAAATTAACAAGAAAAACATTAACAATACTTTTTTAAAAAGGTAGTACATTATTTATACAACTTAAAGAATGATAGTTTTTCTCTTCATAACTAATACATTTTAGATTTAAAAAACAAATGACCCCCCCCTCCCCCGTCCAACTAGTTTTCCCAATGTGGCCAACGAGATAGTAGGCCTAATTCTTTTCTTAGCGATATACATTTCTAGGAAAATCTCTAGAGCCGTTTTTTTTGAGATCCCTGTCCAGGTTCAAACTGGTTCCTTTAATGAAGTTGTGACTTGAATAGAGGCATTGTAAAAAGGATTTTTAATTATATCAAGAATTCACAATACAATATTTCATAGATTTGTTTGGTATCAGGTAACAATTTAAGACAGACACACAACACAAACACAAGAATACTACTGATAAATGAGGCAATAGAAACCTTTGTTCGAAATATGTTTGAAAATCTAGTCCAGTAGTGAAGTGGTAACAGAAAGATGGATGCCTGCTCTCTTTGTTGAGACTATACACTGTTTTGACCACAGTGTCCAAATCGGTCCGGAGGGGGGAGGGCTGGCATTACACTGAGCACATAAATCAAACTCTCAAAGATTTTTATAGTAAAAAATAATCTTTACTAGAGGTTTAATATCTACAATATCTGAATCATAGAGGGCCTATGAAAGAATAAATAATAATGATTATAAGCAGGGCCGGTCCTAGGCCACTGCAACCTATGCGGTCGCAGTAGGCCCCGCGCTTTCATAGGCCCCGCGCTAACTCTAGGTGTAATTATTAAATTGCAAAATATAGGCCTATTACGAAAAATTCCATGAAATCTCCTGAATTTATGGAAATCTCCTGAAAACTTATAAAAATCTCATGAAAAAAAGACAAATAGGTAGCAAGGTTTGTAAAATAAAGTTAATGTAATAGAAATTTTGTGCTTAGTAAAGAATGAATAAAATTCAAAGTCGATTTTTTTTTCTAATACGAAGTCTACATTTTCACTTATTATCCTTTTTCCCACCCATACTTGGCCTCGCGCAATCAGTTTCGCATTGGGCCCCGCAATCGCTAGGACCGGCCCTGATTATAAGAAACAATAAAATAATTGTATCAATAATTGTTAGGCAATAGGCCTACAAATCACACGGGCTATATAATAATAATAATAGTAAAATAATAATAATTATTATTACAACATTTCTTTACATAAAAGTGGTAAAGTGTAGAACACTAGTTTAGGAAAAATAAAAGCCATACGTCGTTGTGCGAGCAACATGACATCCTCATGAACTGTAGGATACAGAAACAAACGATTTTTAAATCATCTGTCCTATATATCATTAGGTCTGAAAGGGAAACTTTACTCCTTTTACTTTACATAAAAAAGAATAGGGAAAACTTTGTAGTCATCAAAGGAAACAGCGTGGAAGGAACATACATTATCGCTAATTGCATTTTAGATTGAATATACTTTATAAATTGCACATTCTTATTTTATAGATTAGATACACTACTTCTCAACACAATAGGCCTATACATACGCTCTAAGCGTATTCATGTGTCAATATAGTCGTGCATGATAAAAACTCTGCTAAGTCATTAGTTTTCCTGGCTGATTCAGGCAACCCGTTCCATGCTGCAATGTTAGAGTTCGTTCTGTTAACGTCTAATAAATCTTGATCATGACAGTGCTAGACAATGACTAGAAACCCACCAATCATGATAATAGATTTTTTAAAATCTAGGTCAGTGATGCCCAACCCTGTCGGCCATATAAATTTGCGACACTTTGGCCACATCACATCCAACAAATGTCGACCTTGCCCTTGCAGATTCATTCGAAGGGCTTAAACAGCGCAACTTTCCTGGTTGTTAAGGCCAGCATAGGTTGTGCATCTCTGCTTTAGATTGCAAAGGCTTTTGGAATGTTATAGAATAATAATGATAATAATAATAAGGCTTTTCTTCGAGTCCGAAGAGGAGTAGAGTATTTCACCTGGCTACCCAGTCCCAGCTGCGACCTACATAATCTGTCACATCTAGCGCAGATATAACCGTTGCCCGGCGGTGATCAATTTAGGTTCTCTTTTAGCTGTCTGTGACCGGCAATTGGGGATTTTCTTTTGGTCTCAAACTACTAATTGAGGCCCTATTTAACATTTATTGAGTGGAAAACTAACGTTTTTGAAGGCTTTTTTTTTAACAGTCCACACTTCTTTTTGTGTGCCTTTTAGACGTGCCGTTGTTATCAGTGTCCAGTAAATCCTTTATTGTCATAACCTTCCACCCTTGACCCATCCTGTCCAATGTCAGAGCCTTGTTCCTCTCGAAACTCACTATTAGCATCCAACCTCTGACCCCTGCTGTGTTGCAGGTCAACGCTTTTTCTCTTCCCCAGTTTTCTCTGGTGGGTGAAAACGACACCGGCCACAATGGCCATTACGGCCACTCCAATGCAGACCAGCACGATGACAAGAATCTTCCAGTTCAGCGTTGCACTGAGGCCTGTGTCTCCAAGGGGTGTCTCGCTAAAAGGGGAGTAAGGCGTGGTTATGTTAGCTGGATCCGAGTAGGCACCCGTTCCAGCTGAGCTCGTGTACGCCACTCTCACGGAGTACTGCTTGTGCTCATCTAGTCTATGCACAACCCACGTCGACACATTGGTAGAACTAACGTTAGACGTCATACCACTCTCCGTCTGGTTGTCTGCTGAGCTCACTCGTATAACAAACCCTGTCAGCGTAGCTAATAAATCCACAGGGGTTGACGATGATGTCCAGTTCACTTCTACAGAAAACGCATCCAAAGCTCTGATGCCTGAAATACTAGGTGCATATTCAAGTAAAAGATCTTTAACCCGAAATGGAATTCTCGTAACGTTGCTGCGTTTGTTAGTTTGTCGGTTGTATGCAACAAGTTCTACGAAATAATCACCATAGTTCAAATTTGGAAACGAGACTTCTGGAGGATTGACCACTTCAACTATAGTGTGCTTGATAAGGGTGGACACTGAGTTATAAAGCATGGCGGATATTTCTGTATCCCTTGCTTGACCGTTGAGAGGATCTGGATGTTTCCATTTCACAAATGCAGAGTGGTTGATGATGTCGACAGTGACATTGGTCACAGGGGATGGCGCCGCTGCGGCGGTGGAAGATTGGAAAATTGAAGATTCAGCACCCGAGCCCAAAATGTTGACCAAAAATACCCTGAAATCGTACTGAGAGAGAGGTTTTAAATCAAAAACATCTGCAGATATGGTGTAGATGTAAGCATCACCATTTGAGTCGACAGTTACATTGATGACTGGTGCGGCCGGTGGGGTAATTTGCAGGGAGCTTCTGTTGGAACAAGATTTGTTCGAGACGAGGGAATAAATCTTTCCAACAGTCAAATAGTCTTCAACATTGTCAGAAAGTAAGTAGGCCGTGTTCTTCCATTCCCCGGTGTCTCTGAGTCTAGACTGAAAGACTACTTGACTAGGTAACATGCTGGGTATGGTGGCTTTGAATGTTAAAAGGATTCTCGCGGACGTTGAGTCAGGAGTGACGTTGGTTATGATAGCTCTGGTTGGCGCCTCAAAAGTGACGGGCACGCTACCGTACCTATTTACCGGATCACATTTATACCGTGACTTAATCTTAGTTTTAGTCACAAACATAACGTTGTTGCTCACCCTGTGACCATCTAAAGTACTCACATCTGTTTCATCGAACGAGTATCTTATATTAGGGAGTGGCAGCCCTGTTGTAATACACGAGACGGAAAACTCGCTTTCAAGATCTCGACCATAAATGTCTCGAACGATGACTGGCGCTTCTGAGACATCCAAAGATGCATTCCGAAGTTCACAGCCGAGGATGTTGCAAGCCCGGCATAGCCATTTACCTCCGTACTCAAAGTTATTGGTGTTTGAGATAGTTAATGAAGATTGCAGCACTTCTCCTAAAATATTTTGTCGCACTATTACTCCGGCAACACCGGTGCTGTTAATTATAATCTTTAAGGGGGTGACCCAGATTATTTCTGGAACGGGATTACCCGACCCAGAACAATTCAGAGTCGAAGGTTGTGAGCTATAAACACTTGGGGTGCTGATCATGATGTCAGAAGGCGCGTAGTTTATTGATAAATATGCCGGAGGGGATGTCGTGACCCCATCCTGGTTTTCTAGTGAACAAACAAACCATGACTTGTCCGTTCTTAGTGCACATTGGAATACCAAATCACCTTCTGGCGCTATTAGCCAGCGCTGTTTGTCTGTCCACGAAGTTTGCGTTTCCCCGTATTTTATTTTAGCCAAAAACTGTAAGCTAGTTCCGCTGCTGTCGGAGGTGTACCACGAAATGAACATTGGCGATGAGCTGTTGCCTCTGCAGAGTAAGGCGACGCCTGAGAATTCAGAAACTGTAATATTTTGTGGAGGTGATGTGAAATAGGGCAAGCCTGTGAGACGAAGGTAAACTGATGTGTTTCTCGCCCCTGCTTGGTTGTTGGTGTGGCATGTGTACATTCCGATATCGCTCTGCTGAATATTGTTTATGGTCAGGGTCCCGTTGGCATCCTTAGTGATTCTTGAGTTCAGCTGAAGGGAATAGTTGTTGAATAGCCATCGCTGAGTAGGCACAGGGATTCCCACACTGTAGCATTCTAGGGTGACGGTAGAGCCAAGGCTTACTGTCTGGTTTTTCGGCATCACTTCGAACTTGGGGAAAGTGATGACTCGTAAGATAGTAGGCTCGAACCGCATCCCTTCGTTGTTACTTGCCATACACACGTAGAGTCCTGCATCGCTTTCCAGGACGTTGATAATTTTCAAGCTTGTACCGTTGTCCAATGAGTATCTTGGTGTCAGGCGAGGAACTACCAATGTTAAGTTTCCATTTGGCATGTTGCCTTCAGACAGCAGCGTCTCTTTAATTTTAGCCACATCCGTAGATTGAATGGATGGGTCGACCATATACCTATAATACCACTCCACAGTAGCAGGTGGGTTGGAGTCAACTTGGCATTGAAGTATGACGGAGTCACCTTCTATCACGCCTTGGCTGACAGGAATAACTAGGAATGCCGGTGGACCTAACACAGAGACGCTAGCAGAAACCCTAGAAGAACCAACTTTGTTTGTAGCAAAGCAGGTGTACATCCCTTGATGGCGTCTGTTGGACAACTTTACTTGGAGAGATCCCGAGCTGAGAATAACCTCGTTTCCAATGGCATCAGAAGCGGAGATGTTTCTACTCGTATTTGTAGGTATGGACCACGTGATGTCGGCTGCTGGATTGGCTACAGCGCCACACTGAAGAGTGAAAGTGCCGCCTTCTTTAACTGTCAAACTTTGCGGTGTCTGGGTAAAGTACGGAGCGTACTCAATGTCAACCAATGCGCTGGCGTTGGTGCTTCCTTCGGGGTTTGCCAATACGCATGTGTAGCTACCAGCATCATATCTAGTGATGTTTTGAAGTGACAGTGCTCCAGAATCATTAATCGAGGCACGATTTTTGATTGTATCACCAAACGTGGATAGGTTTAGTCCGACGAAGCTGAAGTCTCCGACAGCCAAGCCCTGTCCATTAGGATGTATCCACAGCACTGACGGGTTGGGGTTCCCATCTCCCGTGCACACCAAGTTCAACAGGTCTCCTTCCATCAGCATGACCATGGATGGCCGAGTGATAATGACCGGGGCCATAGGTCTCCCAGCCACAGTTAAAGTGACCACAGGAGAGGATGTTGACCCGAAACTGTTGGTCCAAGTACATTGGTACGTCCCAGAGTTGACAAGGTCCACGTTGTAAAGACGCAACGTTCCAAAGGCATCGACAGTGTCAGGTGACAGGGTAGTGTTGGCAAATGACCAACTGACCACTCCTGGAGGCTCAGAAATAGATCCACAAGGATACGAAATGTTGTATCTACATTCAGGAAAAAAAAAACATTGAAGGTAAAAAGGTAAAAGAAAAAAAAATAAATTTAAAATGAAAATTTCGACCCCCCACCTTCCTTCAAATATGTCCCACGGGAGGAGTCTATATAGTGTTGTTACTCTGTCAAGTTCCTTTCTTAAAAAACACTAATGGCGTTCACTATCGTCTTTGTCTTGCTATAAATAGATTATCAGTGCGACTTATCGTGCTTCAATACTGATAATAATAATATATATACTGTCGTTATATCAACCGAAGGGGATAATGACAAGCGAGATCACAGATACCTTCAAGGCCCTTAACATCCCAAAGAAAATTCTCGTTGCCTTACAGAGGGGCGGTACTGCTGCAGAAATGCCACATCAGCAGAACATTTCTTTCTAACGAAACTCGACCCTGGCAATGCCAGAGAATCAATATTAGTTCGTTTCTAATGTAATAATATTAGATACACGTCGAAATGTCCCCATTTGAGAAAGAGATGTTTAGGTTATGACAGCAGGCTGGCTTCACCAAGACTCCAACCACTGAGCTTCAGATCGGCAGCCGAGCGTTCAAACAGTATATTCATTGCCAAGACCGTACCTTTAAAAAGTAGAACTACGAGCAAGTATAAAAAAAAAATACACGTATTAACACAGTCACAAACAGACAGGCCTTGTTAAAAATTCATATTTGTAGGACCGGAAAACCTGCACAGTGGCCGACTGTGTGTAATTTTTTTTTTTGAGTAACTTCGTAGGCCCGTCGGAGGTGGAAACAAACAGGACAATGGCATCTGTTACTTTGGCCCACGGTTAACGAGGGTGTCATGTGGCCAGCACAACGACCGACCGCCATTACTTTCCCCAACTAATGTCAGGTACCCTCTAGAGCTGGGTAGACTCAGAGGTGCCCAAAGATCCCGAAATTAAAAATCCCAGGTTCAGAAGCCAAGTGCTTACCTAATCAGCCAACGGACCCCCCCCCCCCTCCCGAAGTATCAAACAAAAAAATAGTTCCTTACAAAGATTTAAATTCATAGACGCGTTATACTTACCCGATGGGAACTGCTTTTGACTCCGGCCCTAAGGTAATCATTGGAGGACCGTACGCACTGAGGTTGGCATTGGCTGAATAGTAGGACTGATTTAGATCTAAGGACATCACCATACAATAGTAACTGCCCTTATCTGAGTAAGTGACATTGGTTATCTGTGACAAAGTATTGCAAAAATAGGATTAAATCTCCAGCGTTAAGTCTCTGAAAATATCAATGCAAAATTATGTCATAAAGCTAATTGTAGGCAATGTGGTGATGAAGCTTGAGGGATTTCAGCCAGATCTGGGGAGATTTGGGTTTCCAGCTTTCATGCTTTCTTCTAACATTTCTTGTTGGGAAGAGGACAAAGAATGTAAAGGCACTCTGCAGGGCTGTACGCAACAAAATTTCAGACTTTCGCTTGGAAATAGGACAACTAAGGACCTATAAACAAACTAACAGTACACAGCGGCTCAGCACGTTGATTTTTTCCCAGGCTTTGTTTATTACGCCGAACTGGTTTTTTTTTTTTTTAACGATCAAACTAACATACTTTTTCTAGCCCGTCAATTAATGTAACTGTAATTGAAATTTCACAGCCCGCTCTCTCTTTCTTTCTCTCTCATTAATATCTTTCGCTCTCCGTTTTTTTTTTACCTGCGCATCGTAATTTCTCCTACATAGAGTTTGGACTTGATTTGGACCCGCTACATTATGCGCCTCTCAACCATAAACATAAATAAATATAGACTGGCCAATAAGAGAGTTTTATGAGATGAAAATGTGTGAATTGCGTTTGTGTGTACTTTATTTATGTCTATGAGTTTTGTTTAATCTCTAAGCCTGAAGATCATGCAATTTTTAAATTTTTCATAATTCGGAAATCCGAATACAATAGATATACATGTCTTCAAGTTACATGAAGTTACTTCCTTTTTCCAGTCTATATTTATGTATGTCTATGTTTTAGTCGTATTTTTACTTATCCACCCCGTCCCTTCCCCCTACAACAAAAACTTCCACTTCTGTTTGAAGCGGGCGTGAAATCGATTGGACATAAAATGTTTACTTAAGTAATGATCTACTTATGGCAGTGGCGGAAATCTCTGGCTTGTTGACGCTGATAGCAATATTAACTCCTTGTTCTATTTCTATTCTCACCTGTAGCACGATTCGGCCACTGTCCATCTGAATGACTTTGATTCTTTGTGTTTGATTAAGGCTCGTATTGTCTTTGAACCAGGTTATCACTGGAGAAGGTCTGGCGTCAAACTTGCAGACCAACGAAGCAACGTCATTCAGCAGGACGGAGAGCATTCTGGGAGCGATCTCCACCGTTGAGTTGATATAGGCAGCGTACAGCCAGGCCGTGCTCTCTTTATAAGTCTGTGAATCATATCCGATGCAGGTGTACCTCCCGAGATTTGATTCGAGGACCTGGGAATAAAGATGGGAAATCGTAACTGATTTTCATGTATGCACGGCAGCACGCTTGAACTGTCCGACATACAATCTCAGATGAAGATGAAATTTCACACTATTATGTCTTTTAACTCTTTCTCTCCTAACTTACGATACCAACGTTGATTACACCAGAATGTGGTAAATAATTACGGAGAGAAAGAGTTAACTGACAACACAAGAATTAATTTGAAAAACATGACCAATTAGTTAATTAGAGATCTGTGGGCTTGGGGGGGGGGGGGGAGGACTTGGCCTCTTTAGGGGCTCCTGCATTTTGAACTTTGATATCATCGACCTGAGATAATGACAATAATATTTAATGTAAAAACAAAATTCGGACACTCATTAGGCGGCCCGAGGGATTTTCAAAATTGAACCTATCCCCTCTCCCCTCAAGCTACGCCTCAGCATGCTTATACGATTTTTGTATAAGAGATCTCGCCTCTACTAGAATTTTGTATAACTCGTACAGGACAAACAGAACAAAATAAATCACTTGTTTAAGGCGATGAAACTTTCAAACAGTATTGAAATATGCCATTTAATGCTATGTTTTTCTTTGATTTAACAAAGGGAAGCGTTGTGGAGAGGCTTATAACGTTTGAACTTGGATTGGCTTGGCTACCTATGAAGGCGGCTCGACACCCTACTCGAGTAGAGTTGTGTTTACTGAGCGCCAAAAGGCAGCATGAAAAACCTTCTCCCAGATACCCCCCTGGTTCACAAATGAGATTGAATCATAGCGCTCTGAGCATGCTATACAAATGAAAGTAGTGCCATATGGAGATTATTTATGAAAGTATAACAATGAATAAAAAGCTTATGAACTCGTTGTGCTAGGTACAATATTTGGGTACGTTACTTCTCCCACATCCATTCTCTTATCAGGTTGAGATTTGACACCATTACCTAACAAATTAGGAATCAATACAGAATGAACTAATTATTTAATTAATTATTTTGTTTGGTTTGGAAAAATAAAGAGGGGAAATAAATGCAACATTGAGAGATATGGCTGAAATGGGCTGAATACGTGGAGCTATTTCCCTTATTACGGTTTATGAATATTTTTTTGTTCCCACTTCCCATACTCGGATCAAAATGTAATTTTGCATAATTATTCATAGTCTATGACAAGAAGATTTAAAAAATAACAATAATTGAATCATTTAGTGGTAAATTAATTTAGTTTTATTTAGAAAAATGGAAGCTTATTTCTACAGTATTGAGGTGCGTGCTTATTACTCTAATATAGTAATATTGAACTTCTCTTAAACTTAACTTCTTTTCTTTATCTATTTAACTTCTCATATACTTCTTTTCTTAATCTATTTAACTTCTCTTAAACTTCTTTTCTTAATCTCAACTGTTATTAACCTAGGTTCTTTTTTTTTTGGCATTTTTTCTCTAATTAGGTTGTTGTAACCTTAATTTCTCTCAAACTTACCTTCTCTGCCAAACCTTAATTTCTGTTACTAACCTTAACACTATCTTCTCTTATTCATTTCTAAATTATCTTAATTACTCACACTTTTAATATACAGAGTACCGTCGTTGTTGATGATGACATTTTGGTCAGTCTGGAGAGTGACCCCGTTTAGCCGCCATATGACAGGGCCCTGCTGGCTGGCTGTTACTGCATCACATACCCAGCTGAAAGGACGTCCAAGAACAGCGTAGGTGTCGGTCAATGGTATCACTAATTCAAACCAGCTCACAGTAATCACCAAAAGCAGTGTACATGCTCCTCTTGACATTCTATTCTAGAGTTTGCCAATTAGGTATTTTTTTTGTACCGAAAAGGGCTCTCATCTCGTAAGTTGGCACTGCGGCATTAATTTATCTAATTGCACCATCCCTTTGTTTTAAATCTAAGTCAATTTTACACCAACGAGACTGTAATAATACTATTATTTGTTATTTAGAACATTCAATAGTAATGTATAGTCCATAGCGATCATGTTATAGTTTAGAGCTGTCATAATCTGAAAACAATAACAATACTTCGTTATGCGAGATATTGTAAATTCAGTTTTCTATGTGTGTAAATATCATATATATATATATATTGCTATCTTGATAGGTTCTGTTGCATGGGACTTAAACACTTCTAAAAATGAGGTTAATAAACATGCATACAGTATGCATAATAATAATAATAATAATAATGATTAAAGTGCTGGTTCCAAGAGATTATAATTACTTCTAGCTGTTCCAACTAAGTTGACATTTTCTACATTGTATTTTTATTTGTTTTATTTTTTGACAAATTCCTAACTTTTATTAATGTTATAGAAAGACAGTACCATAGACATATATTTATATTTATGTTCAAAACAGTCTAATTGTTCCCTTTATCCCGTAATACATGTACTGGGGATACATTAGTAAGGCCCATATTCTATACTAGTAGGACTTCTTTTACAAATGGTATATTGTATAAGCATAGAACATATAACTTATAGTAAAAACAAAACGACAATATTAGCCTAGCTCATGCATACGTAAAAGGTACTTAGGCGAAGCTACCTTTTGAGAACGGTTATATTGAGATATCTAATGTTTAGTATCATCTCTGTCCTCCTTAAGTTTAATGCTTTTTTTTTTATTCCATCTCTCTACTCATGTGTGTGGACACTGTCCATTCACCAACTCTCTTCTTTCATAATCATTTTAATTGTATAATTAATACTAAGTTATTACAGATACATATATTCTAGCTTAATGTTTCGGTTGTTTGTTTTTTTTTTAAACTTATTTAACTTCACCTTAGACCAAACACTTCAGATTAAGTACTTTAAGAAAATGCATCCAGTAACATCTTGAAGACAACACTAACACATACAATCACTGTACTATCAAGAGATACGATACCAAAGTCAACCAAGAAGAAAGTCCACTACAAAGTATCTAGGCTGGTGATCGTTACACAGTGACCAAGACACACATGAAAATGCAATAAATGGAAATTTTTTTCACATGTCGAAGCAAAGTAAAAAAAAAAAAATATGGGTGGGGCTGTTCGTTCTTGTGCGCATCTTACGAGTAATCGCATACACTCACCAAGACACACACACACACACACACACCAACACAAACATACACACACCAAGACACACACACTCACCAAGACACACACACATGCACCAAGCTCACACACGTGTTGCGCGGTTCAGCTAATCCAAAACTATCAATCGATGCCGTTAGGAAAGCGACCGGTCATAATGACAAAATATACAGATATACCACGTGACTTACGAACGATGTGTTCCTCTCCATTGATTGGACGAACCTTTGGCGCTCTAGTGACGTCAAAAAGGTTACACAAGTTTGTCTCCATTGAGGTAAAAGTCCACAGCTATTTATAGACATGTTACACTTTCCTTTGAAATGCAAATCTCGTTTGTTTCTTCGAGAACAAATAACCGTGGTGTCATATGGCCAGCACAACGACTAAATGGTCTTGACTTTTCCCCAAGAATTACGGCCGGCCTTAAGCATAGACAAACTAGGACTTTCAATTAGTGGGAGGCCTCATATAGGACTCAAGCAGAAGAACTAGAGAAACTCGTTGTTGTACTGGGTTTGAAATAAATAGTGAAATTTTTTTTTTTCGCTGTTAAGTTTTTTTTTTATTTCATTTGGGTCACCTAATTCACTTCACCCTGGGCCTTCAATTATCTAAGGCCGGCCCTGTACGAATGCAGTAAAATTCCAGCAGGTTCTAACATCACAATTCCGAATTAAAAATCCAAACTATTAACCGGAGTTCGAGCTTGAAAATGTGGGTAATTGTTATTGTGATTTTGTAAACAGGTTTATTCTAGCCCTAACCTCCTGCAGGACGATAGGTGGTGGGCCGGGTAGGGTTTGAACTTAGGATCACTGTAACGACACTCCTAAGTACATATCACATCACCAGGTAGCCATCCACTCGTTCCCTTCCTCTTTACTCACAGAAATATTTGTAACTAAAAATAAAAATAGCCCTTTATTCGTGAAAGAAAAGTAACACGTGGACTCCATGTTTTGAAAGTTAACCCAATGTACTCACGAGGCAAAGAGTTAATGTTAGCTAAGACATGAAGGGGGACGTGGTGGATGAGTTGTTCAGCACGTGACTTCCGAACCGAGAGGGTTCCTGAATAGGTGAAGGCTTGGATTTGAACTTTGAGATTTTAAGCACGCTCGTTAGTCCGTCCAACTCCAATGTGTAACTGAGATTGTATTTTGGGTAAAGTAAAGTGGTTGATCGGTGTGCTGGCCACATTATACCCTCGTTAACCGAAATAACCTGACATCGCAAGGTCTTTACTAGACATTAGACAAAGTACTTATGTAGCTCAATCAAACAGAAAAACTTTCACACTTATGTAGCTCAATCAAACAGGAAAACTTTCAAATCTTATCGGTAAATCTTTGAAGTCTAAACTTGAATCTTATCTTATGAAATACAGACGTCACTTCCAAATAAAAGATGATTACGTCCTACGCGTGTTCCAAGGTCAATCTAGTCATGCATTTTACTCAAGGACTTTCAATCTGCCAGTCATTGGTTTTTCTGGCTGATTCAGGCAACCCAATTTATGCTCTAATAACATTTGGAAAGAAGGAGCATTTGTCCAAGCATATGGAACAAGGAATCTAGTCAACAAAGTCTTAATAACATTAAATTTTTATTCCACAGACTCAGAAAGGTAAAGGCCAAATTCTTTCTAGCCTACATGTTAAGACAAATTAGTACAAGTGATCCTTATCCCTAGAGCCATTAAAGCATATAACGGCTTTCCTAGATCAGCAAAAAAAAAAAAAAAAACCAAAACGAAATGACTTACACAGTTTAAGTCTAATTAACATGCAGGACTAGATTTACAAATGGATAGAGTAGCACTGATTGTCGTCAGTTTTGAGGAAATGTCAGTAATTTACAAGATAAGACTCACTACCAAAGGATCTGTTTAATTCAGAAAGAGAAACATTATTGCACACTGACTCAAGTTTACATTCACTTTTGGGAATTCCCGCATGTCCGTTCCGCACTAAGAAATGACGACTGTAGCCTTGCTTGTCTTTCCAAAAGTAGCGTTTTTGTGTTCAAGATGGCCTCTACAAGATTCGCCCAGTACCTGCCTCCTGATAAAGAAGAAGAGCTAGCTAACATTGCGAAGCGGTTAACTGCACCTGGGAAAGGAATTCTAGCAGCTGATGAATCTATTAGCACGTGCGGAAAACGACTGCAAGAAATCAATGTTGAAAACACAGGTATATATTAGATCTAGTCTAGATCTATTTCTAGAACTTTGACTATTTAAGTCTATTATATAGTAAATTATAGTTTCTAGGGTATACTGTATAGTATACGTCTAGAGTCTAGACACTAAGACAGTTCAAGTTCAGATCTATTATCTAGATCTAGATATCTAGTAGAGTGATGCATAACCTAATTCGACTTGCAGGCCATTTTATGATTTTAAATTTCCAACACTCGTCTCGCAGACCACATGACCGAAACGTTGCAGAAAAACGAACTGGAATTGCTCTGAAACTATTTTAATAGAAACCCTTTGCTTTGCTTTAGGTTAGGTACTACACTAATTAATAAGGACATCTGACGATTATATTTTTTTACGCGTCATAAAATAGCTTCAGTTCTCTACTTAAAAAATTATATGAACAGGGTAGATAGCTTTACCACCGACTCATTTATTTGTCTGATGTCTTCTTTTGGTAAATCTTCCCATCAATCCTCCAATCTCTAGGCGTAGTTAAACAATCTTTTTATTCGCGGCTCTAATAAAAAATGCCTTCATGTTTATTTGATATGCCGTTAATATATTTTTGTTTTATTAAACAGCCACACTTTCGTTACCTAAAAAATATGTTGGCATATAATCATGTTCCCCTTGTCATCTCGCGTATATATGTAATAATGTTGTAAAGTAATGCTCTTTCAGAGGAAAACAGACGACGATATCGAGAACTGCTGTTTTCTACCGATGATTCGCTGGGGGAGAGCATCTCTGGCGTCATTCTGTTTGATGAGACTGCTAGACAGTCAGACAGTTCTGGAAGGTCATTCATCCAGCTGCTGGAGTCCAAAGGCATTATCCCAGGAATAAAGGTAAGTCTCATCCTGAGACTATAGACTGAGCATTAAAAAAACACAAAACAAATATTCCAAAACCAAAGCTTACATTAGGTAAAGTGAGAGTAAGTTGATACAAGTTTTGTACTAATGAATCAATTGAGACATATAGCAACTTCAGTTGTATTATTAATTACACTTTCAAATATGAATGGCATTTGGCCAATAGAGACCTAGCGGTCGGCTAGCCGCTAGTCTAATGACTTTCTAAACTAGTTCGACCTTTCTAGAAGTAGTCCTGAAGATCTATTGAACCTTTCTTTACGTGTCTGTGGAATGTGTCAAGTCAAACAAATCGTTCACCGTCAAAAGCTGTCACGTGTCAACATCTTATGTTAGCATTGTAATGCTCTGTGTTTTATAAAGAAATGTCTTGGTAAGAGGAATTATATCAATTTTTTCGGTTACCAGGCAACCGAGCAGCACGAATCTGTACAAGGGTGTGTCTTAAAAACTAAATGAATGAAGATATGTTTTACAATTAATCACGTGTCGGTAATTAAAATAATAGTAAAGTTCCCCTTTCAGACCATGCGGCAGATGATGTTCAGGTCATCTATTTCTTTGGCCAACGGTTAACGAACAGGGTGTTATGTGGCCAGCACAACGCCCAACCCAACTAAAGTCAGGTAGATTTGGGTGGACTCAGGGGCGCCCTTAAAAAATCAATGCCAAAATTCAAAATCCAAAATTCGAGCCCACGACCCCAGGCTCGGAAGCGAATCGCTGAGCCACTGCTCCCAAAAGTGTCAAAAAAAAAAAATTGAAATAAATTGAATTAAGGGATTGAGAGAGACGTCGAAGGTAGAGATGGGCAGAATTTGAGGAATATAGAGATAGAGAGAAGGAAGGACAATTCAAGGCGCCAGACTAAAACAACCAAACAAAGCGACAGACTAAAACTACCAAACAAAGAGACAGACTAAAACTACCAAACAAAGCGACAGACTAAAACTACCAAACAAAGCGACAGACTAAAACTACCAAACAAAGAGACAGACTAAAAGTACCGAACGAAGCGCGAGACTAAAAGTACCGAACA